>JAKCWG010000840.1:0-156779 GCA_021464415.1 Lonicera japonica | reverse complement strand
AATCATTCGGTCTCTGGAAAGAACTTCTAGCAAGAGTATTTTAAAAAATTATATTCCCGTCCGTAGGACCATATCCAAATTTTCGCCAAAAGAAAACCAAAGTTTCTACAAGTGTTGGGAAAGATACAAGGAGCTTTTAAATGCATACCCACACTTGAGGCCTTGTTAGTTTTATTTATGAATCTTTTACCCCTGAAATGCGTACATTTGTTGAGGCAATTGTAGGATAATAAATGCTTTGCTAGATTTGGGACTAAGTGTGAGCGTGCTCCTATATTATGTATACCAACAATTGGTGTTGGGAAAGTTGAAACCTACAAAGATAACGATTCAATTACTGGACCGATCCGTTAAGATCCTAAGAAGGGTAGTCGAGGATGTACTTGTTCAAATTAACAAGTTTTATTTTTCAGTGGATTTCATTATCCTCAACATGCAACCCGTGTCGAGTCTTGCTAACGAGATTCCAGTCAGCCTTGGACGACCATTTTTTGCCACTTCTAATGCTATTATAATTTGCAAGAATGGAATAGTCAAGTTAGCTTTTGGAAACATAACTTTGGAGCTAAGTTTGTTCTCTTTAAAAAATCAAATAGATGATGACGATGAAAATGAATATGTGAACATGATAGAGTCATGTATCCAAGACCACATCGTGGTAAATTTTAAATCATATTCAATGGAAGGTCTTCTAACCACTTCTGATGAACCTGAGGGATGTATGCAAGTGTTTTTTTTGTCTAACAAACATGATGAATTCTCGGAGAAAGAAGAAAACACACCACCCTCCACCAACAAGCTTAAAGGATAAGTGGAACTCAAGCCATTACCAAGCAACTTGAAGTATACTTTCTTAGGAGATTCCAACACTCATCCCATTATCGTCTCGTCCGAACTCTCAAGTGATCAAAAGGTAAGGTTAATTAAATTGCTCCATAAATAGAAAAAAGATGTTGGTTGGACTTTTACCGACCTCCAAGGAATAAGCCCACTAATTTGTACACATAAAATTCACTTGGAGGATGGGGCAAAAACATAAGGGCAATTTCAACGCTGGTTGAATCCTAACATGCAAAAGGTGGTTAGGAACGAAGTGTTAAAATTATTAGAAGCAAAGACCATCTATCCAATCTCGGATAGTAAATGGGTTAGTCCAACACAAGTGGTACCAAAAAAATTGGGTCTTACGGTAGTCAAAAATGAATCAAACGAATTGGTTCCACAAAGAGTCATCACCGGGGAGCGAATGTGCATTGACTACTGCAAACTTAATGAGGTAACTCGTAAAGGTCATTTCCCACTCCCTTTTTTGGATCCAACTTTAAAGAGGGTAGCGGGCCATGAATTTTACTCGTTCCTTGATGGTTTTTCGGGTACAATCAAATTGAGAATGACCTAGTTAATCAAGAAAAGACCACCTTTACATGTCCTTTTAGAACCTTCGCTTATCGAAGAATGCCCTTTGGCCTATATAACGCACCGGCCATTTTCCAACGGTGTATGCTAAGTATTTTTAGGAATATGGTGAAAAGGACTTTGGAGTTTTTATGGATGACTTTAGCGTCTATGGTAAGTGATTCAACAATTGCTTGATTAGCTTGGAACAGGTTTTAGAACGATGCGTTGAGAAACAATTTGTATCGAATTGGAAAAAGTGCCACTTTATAGTTACCAAGTGTATCATATTGGGACACATCGTTTCATCAAAAGGAATTGAAGTTGACAAAGTAAAGATCAAATTGATCTCTAAGCTTTATACACCTAAGAATATGAAAGATTTCCAATCCTTTCTAGGACACACTGAGTTCTATAGGAAGTTTATTAAGAACTTTAGTTCCATCTCCAAGCCAATGTGCAATCTTCTCCTTAAGGAAGCACCATTTGAATGGGACGCCAAGTGCGAAGAAATGTTCGTCTCGTTGAAGCACATGCTCACTACCGCACCGATAATGCAGACACCAAACTGGAGCTTGCCCTTTGTGCTCATGTGTGATGCGAGTGACTATGCGGGTGAAGAGGTTCTTGTTCAACGAAAAGACAAAAAACCATATGTAATTTACTATACAAGTCGGACATTGAACGATGCTCAAATGAATTACACCATAACCAAGAAAGAGCTGCTGTCAATTATCTTCGCATTGGATAAATTTCGATCCTACTTGATAGGATCGCCCATTGTCATTTTCACAGATCGCGCAGCATTGAAGTATTTGTTCACGAAGAAAGATGCCAAGCCGCGGCTTCTAAGATAGATACTCCTATTGCAAGAGTTTCATTTGAGCATCAAGGACAAAAAGGGAGTCGAGAATGTGGTGGCTAATCAATTGTCTCAGCTCACTTTTACCATCAATATCGAAAAAGTCCGATCTAAGATTCCTTTCTGGATGAGAAACTATTCGCGGTCTTTACACTTTTGTGGTATGAAGACATCATAAACTACCTTGCAACTAACAAGAGATCGAGATCGTGGAGTGCACAAGATAGAAGAAGATTTTTGAGCGAAATGGGTTGGTTCTCCTGGGATGAACTGTATTTGTTCAAATATTGTGCGGATCAGATTATCTGCCGGTGCATTCTTGATGAGGAAATTGAGAAAATGTTGTCCTTCTGCCACTCGAAAGCTTGTGGAGGACATTTCTCTGCGAAGAAAGCAACCGTCAAAGTTTTGCAGAGTAGACTGTATTGGTCGTCGCCTTTTAAGGAAACACAATGCTATTACAAGGCATGTCAGAGATGTCAGATGCTTGGAAGGATCTCCAAGAAGAATATGATGCCACTTAATCCCATTCGGATGATCAAAATCTTTTATTGCTGGGGTATCGAATTTATGGGACTGTTCCCATCGTCCTACGGTAACCTTTACATTTTAGTTCCCATAGATTACGTTTCAAAATGGGTGGAAGCCCAAGCATGCTAGAAAAATGATCACAAAGTTGTGATTCGATTCTTGAAATATCACATTCTTGCACGATTTGGCACACCTAAGGCAATAATAAGCGATGGCAGTACTCACTTTTGTAATAAACCATTCCAATCTTTGATGTCAAAGTATGGTGTAAACAATAAAGTATCGCTCGCTTATCATGTGCAAATTAACAGTCAAGCCAAGTTAGCCAATAGGGAGATCAAACAAATTTTCAAGAAAACAGTAAATCCAAATCACAAGGATTGGTCTTTACGACTCACCGATCCGCTTTAGGCTTACCATACTGCATACAAAACAACTCTAGATATGTCTCCCTATTGGATTGTCTATGGAAAGCCAGGCTTAATCGTAAGATGCAAATTGATGAGATCGATGAATTGTGAAGAGATGCGTATGATAATGCAAAGATAAGCAAGGAATGTGCCAAGATGTTTCATAATAAAATTTGGTGTTTTGCTAACCCGCATATGTTTGGAAGCTAGTGTCCAAGAAAGGGACACCAATATTAAGAAAATGCAGAGCGCTCCAATCAATAAATCGACTCAGGCTCGAGCCGTCGGCCAATTGAGAAACAGGCCAAGCGCTTTTGTTGTTCCACCGAGTGATGATCTCAAGGAGGAAGCGCTTGAAGAAGCGGGAACCGATGTTGTGGGTCCTTCGAGGTGTAGGCTCAAGGTAGACACAGGGCAAGTAGATGATAATATGGAAGCGGTTAGAGCCCAGCTAGAGCAGATGACCATGATGACGCATGCAGGCTTCGCCGGGATCAACAAGAGGGTCAAAATTCTAGCGCTGTGCCAAGACAAGTTGCAGGCGCACATTGCAGCACGGGTAGAAGTAAGGGTTGAGACACAGATGGCTGCATTAATGGCGGCCCGACAGGAGTTCATACGCCAGTAGTTTGAAGGGTTTAATGGCTGATTTCCA
The DNA here is from genome assembly GCA_021464415.1 of Lonicera japonica. Taxonomy (NCBI): domain Eukaryota; kingdom Viridiplantae; phylum Streptophyta; class Magnoliopsida; order Dipsacales; family Caprifoliaceae; genus Lonicera; species Lonicera japonica. The sequence goes on along the minus strand of JAKCWG010000840.1, from coordinate 152,926 downwards.
CCACCCCCACCTCCGAACATGTGATTGTTTTGTTTCCTGAAAAACTCTAAATAGTATTTTGCTTTATTTATGTTTGGGTTGTATTAGAATTTGAACATTATGTTAACTTTAAAACTCACTTTTAGTGGTTGAATATTATGGTTTTTGCTAATGCTAATTATAACCCATTTCTTTGTATAGTTTCCTTTTTTTGTCTCTGCTTTGGTCTCGTGGAAAAGAAAGCCTAGGAAAAACTCTCTGAACACTTCTTGTTCTCTTTGCATTGAGGACATTGCTTCGTTTAGGTTGGGGGGTATGCATTTCATTGCTTATTTTTATTTGGCTTTCTTTTTGTTTATTTCCATGAATTGAAGAGTTGTGTTCAAATTTTTTTTTAAGTTTGAAAATTGATGAATGATTGTTGTTGTGTTCAAATGAAGAATATTGTTTCATTAGCTTTGGGCATGACTTCTTTGATCTAAATAGGAATTTGAATGATAATCTAAATTGCCTTGCTTCATTTAGTCTCATATCCCAATTTATTTTCCTGTTCCATATGCTAGATTGCTTCGGTTGTATTTAGTTCGGTAATAATACTTAGATTTATTTTCATTGAGATACGATGATTTTTTTACCAAATATGATGGAAGCTATTTTGAAAAGATTCTCCAATGAGAGGACAAAAGCATAGCACTTTGAAAAACTTAGATGACTTTTTATCCTAATATTGACTTAAAACTTCACTTGACTAAATTTTAAGTCTCTTTGTCTAATATTATGGATGGGGAATGGTTACCATATAGGAAAGGGTGAATAGCTTCCTTTAAGCTCAAGAAATGAGCATATGAAAGTGCTTAGAATCGACAAATTTAGCGAAATTTTCAAGTAAAAGATAAAGAAAGAGCTTAGAATCGACAAATTTTGGAGCTTTTGTTTTTGAAAAAGTTCTATTTTCCTTCTCCAATGATTATAACTCTTTATGTTTATATTGAATTGGTTGATCCGAAGTCTAGTTTGTGAGCGTTGGTCTAATACCCCGTGTTTTGAATTGCAAGCTAATAGTCTTTACAAGCCACACTAATGCTTAAATCCTGTTAGGGCTCGAATTCTTTCTTTTGGACCTTTCTGAGTCAGTCCAACATTTCCAACATATCATACTAGAGGTATTAAGTTTGCGAGAATGATCATTTCACAATTCGGGTAGTTCGAATTGAAATCGGGATGTCAACTGCGAGTTTTTAATTTACGCAATTTCATAATTTTGGCCAAATTTGAGGAAGTGTAGCATCTTCGTTCCTTGCCCGATTGAGTTTCATTCCCTATAGGTGTTCAGATTTTTATACAGTCTACAACTTTCGTGTTTTGGCCGAAAGCCAATTCGGGCTCCTACTTTGTCAAAATTGAGCACGAAGTAGGTCAATTGCTAATAGCTGTTCATTCGGTAACATTGTAGCAATGCGGGTGACTTCGACACATTCCTGGGAATAAGCCATCCATAATTTGGAAAAGCTTCCTCTTAGAAACTTGTAGCGCTTTGAATAAGCTTTTTACGTGGACATAAGAATCACGTAAATTGGAGTCCCGAGCAAGAAGTTATGGTCATTCGAAGTTCAGTGCTATAAGTCCCAAAAACTATGTGTGTGAACAGTGATGGAAATTTATATACATGACAAGCACCCAAAACTGTTATTTTTAATTCCCCAAATGCCGAAATTTAAGTGTCAAAAATTGCATTATGTTATCTAATGTTGACATTTAGTTGTTTTGCAGGTTCTTGTCTCAATTGATATAATTAAATGCTTAACTTTGTTGAATATGTGAGGCAGGACACCTAAAGTTGCTCGAATAGTTTTTAAAGCATAACTTTTTTTTCGGAACTCCGAATCATGCATTTCTTGAGCCTAAAATCAAGAGAATTTTGAGAGCTACAACTTTCCAGTTCAACACTTTTCCAAATTCGGCCATATTCATATCCGAAATTTCATTACAACATTCCGGCAGCAAAAGAAAAAAAGAGAGAAAAATATCCCAAAAGTGTGTGTGCCCACTCTCATATTTTTTAATCTCTCAACCCATTACCCAAAACTCTACTACCTAGACAATGTCCACATTATTCTCTTACACACCTCACTCTCTAGACAAAGTCTCATTATTCTCTTACATCCCCTCACCCCATTGTCGACTTTCATCATTAATATTCTCTCCCATTTTCTCACATATATTGATTGATATTTGGCCAAGGGAGAAAACAACCGTACGAGAGTTTGAAGAAGAGAGGAGAGCTTGGAGAAAGAAAGCTTGTTCTAGAGAGAGAAAATATTTGAGTGCTACATATTTTTCTTCTTCTTGTATTATTGTTTCGTTTTGTTGAAGAAGATAATATTGTAGAGTGTTGAGAGAAATTCTTTTACTCACATATTTGGAGATATTTAAGGAGCTATTTTATTATTTGTTTTGTTCTTCTATCTTTATGGAAGGCTAATCTCCCTTTCAAGGGGAGAGATGAAGCCTCATTTTTATTTGTGATTTAGAATTTTATAATATTGCATAAATATACTCATTTGTGATTTTTCTTAAATAAGATCTTTGGATTACTCTACACACCATAGGTGATCCAATTTTGGTTTTTATACTTGACTTAAGAGATGAGCTACATACCATAGGATTTTCTTAAGTTTATTTTATTTTCTAAATTTATCTTCTAGTTCTTGAATGTTAATGTGAGTGAGTGACAACCTTATATTATTATGATTTCTAAAAGAAGAAAATATAGATCTTGAAAGGAAAAATCTCTTATAAACAAATAAATTGTCAAATACTATTTGGTTAGCTTTTGGGTTCACTCTACATACCATAGGTGATTCCATTTAATCAAACTAGTATATAATTTATTTTGGGTAAATATGTGCAATAATATATTATTCTAGATTCATTGATAATTTGGTGGTGGATTCTTAACTCTTGAAATCGCTACACTTTATTTCTCCAAAATAACTTTCTTCATTTTTATTACATTTTATTAGTATTAAAATTATTCTTAAGAAAAGTAAACATTTCTAAAAGATAAAAAAATGGTTTTCATTCTAAATCTATTATTTTCTCAACTTTGTTTTCATTGATTCATAAACAACTCCCGTGGATTTGACCCCTTACTACTACTATCTACGTTACTAATATATTTTGTAGGTACATAAGGATTTTTGATCAAGCTATTTTTAGTGACGAAGATAGCTTCCTATCAATACACGTTAAGCTCCATTTCTCCTCATTTTTCATCATCATTGCCAAGAGCTCTTAGAAAGAGAGAGAGATGGAGTCCAATCTTGTGGGGGTCTTGAGGTACCATTCACCTCCATTTCTTTCCCACTTAAAAACACATCAAACCCACACCAAAACATCATTCTACAATTACTATTCATCTTCATCTCCTCCATTCCTCCATTGAAGAAGCTTCAAGCTCGAATTTTGGGGTTTTACGGTTCAACTCCTTCTAGCTCGATTCATTGCTTCTAGCTTGAAGATATCGACCTATTGAGGTGGGAATCAAACATTTAAATCTATTTCTTTAATTTATGATTGTTCTATCATAATTTTCCCACATGAATACATATATGTTTAACATGAAAAGTGGGTTTTTGGTTATATGTTTAAATTGATGCCTTATATGGACTAAGTAGCTTATCAATTGTATAAATTATTTGATTAAACAATATTTGATGATTTAAAGCTTTGTTTGGTGAAATTATACAAAAACCCTAACTTTGGTAAAAAAAAAAGGGTTCTTTTTGTTATGTGAACATATCTTGCTTTAATAATAAAATTAATGGTTGTCTAGCTTTTATATATATGAAAATTGATGTTTTGATAAGAACTTATAGCCGGTCATTTGGTTTACGTAAAAACCCACCTGGAACCATTACGAATGTTAATCAGTTACTCCTAAGGGTTCAAGTTGTGATTTTACTTTACAAAATCTCTGTTGGTGCGTTGCTAAATTGATTGGAAGACTTGATATGAGATTATGCTAGTTGGTTATGAAATTGACGTTCCGTATGATAAATGGAAGTTATACATATACGGCACAAATATGTTTCAAATGAGCCGGGTTATGTGCTGTTGAGATTATATGTTGGCGTTATCCATTGATTGGTCACAGGTTGGTCCCTAAAGCTTGGGACCATAAGTTGGGACAGAGTGCTCCTGGGTGAAAGACCCAAAACTATGCACGGAACTAACAATAGGCCCTGCGGCCGCATAGGTGAAAGGCCACGGAATGCAGACCGTAGACCTCTGGAATGTCGCGTGGTTTACGAGATATTGGCTTGGGGATTATCAGAGGAAGATATGTGAATTGTGCCATCGGTTCTAAATTGCGACGGGGTTGGTTTTATACAAAGCTAAAATGAGACATTCTTATAATTAATATTGATGTCTTAGTCTAAAATGGGTTTCCCTAAAACTATTCTGAATTTATCTATGAGGGAATTACTTTATACTATTATACGAAAAATTCTCCCGCAGTTACCCAAAAACAAATTTCTAAATGTTATTTTCATAATTATATTTAATATACTTATGTTTATGTGATTCCCGCTCAATCCTTCGACTGATCCATCCTTTCTCCACACAGTTTCTTTTGCAGGTTCATCGGGAAAGTGGGGAAAGCGATGACGTATATCTTAGACTGCCTTTGTATTGTAGTTTGGGTTATAGTTCTTAATGATAGAGGGGATAATTACCTTTAGAGTTTGGTCGATCTACATATATGTATTGTATTGATGGTAGTTTGTACAGGTTATATGAGAGTTGTATGCTTAGCTGAAATTTTATATACTATACTTGGGACCTCATTGGAGGCTAGCTGTTATATTGTAACTGAGCAATAGATAGGTATACTTGTTGACGTGGAATTTGATTTGAAAGATTGAGAGTTATATTTCATTCACAGGTTTCGATTTATTAAACAAATAGGCTCCCCATGTTAATTTTTTTATTGGATTTTGTACAAGTAATATTTTCTTCGTCGGCATATGGTACCAGTGACGAAACGGGTCTCGGAGGAGCAATCCTCTAAACGGGACTTGGGGCGTTATAGTTGGGGAATATGGGATTGTGTTCTAAAGGAGATATGTGAATTATATGATCTTCCAAGCGTCTACATTCTAAAGATAATGATAGTAATGCTTTTTACTTTGCAAATTGAAACTTGAAATCTTCATTCTCAATTATTCATCATGATCAAACTTCTGATGTTTGTAGCTATCATTTCTAAAAGCTTTCACGAGATGCAACTCGTCTTCTAAGGGAACTTAAAAGTTAACAACTTTTTGTATAGCGTAGTGCTTTTGTAATTAATATAATTTTTGTCATGCTAAGGGACTAGTAAGAGATAAGTTGAAGGAAGTTGATAAGCGCATAATATTGTCATGCATAAGCTCTTTTCCAGAGCCGTTTGATGTGTTTATTGTTTTAACTTTATCGATTTATCCACTTATCTCGAGATTAGTGCCTTAACGAGTTTTGTATATAATGCAGCCCAAGTTGGAGTATATTTTGTAGTATTCTATGTGTTTCTAGAATTAGGATTCAATGGCATTGTATAGATTAATCAAGAGTAAGCTTGGAGGCTTACAAAGTGCTAAGTAAAGAACTCCTAGAACCATGATCGATCATGGGAATAACCATGATCAATCATGGGACCAAATTCCTGCAGGCAGTGCACTTTCATGATTGATCATGGGCATAACCATGATCGATCATGGCCTAGCAAGGACACCAACCTCCCACTACTTTTAGCCTATTTTTAGGGATTATTGTTTCTTGTATTATTTTATTAGTTTTTGTACATTTTTGGCTAGTTTTAGTCTAAGGGATGGATCTAGATAATCTTATCTATATTTTTACACACACAAGTTCTAAAGAGAAGGGAGAGCTCAAGTTGTAACTTTTCTTCATTTCTTTTGTAAGAATGGTTTCTTCTTATTTTATGACATTTGTTCTTGCATTTATTATGGAGTAGTCTTTTACTAAGGTTGCGGAGGTGAATAGCGAAATGATTTTTGGTGATTAATTTCTCAATCCATGTTTAAAGTTTGTTAAATAATTGTGAATTATTTTCCTTTTCAAATCCTTCATTCTTCAAGCTTTCTAGGTAGTCTCATTTAAAGATTAGACTTTTCATGCCTTGTATGCTTAGTTCTTGTGTTTCAGTGATAATACAATATACTTGTATGATTCTAGAAAGCTTGCAGTATCTTTCTCCCATATATGGACCTTTTTCTTCTTTATAGAGATTAGCAAGAATTCTTAAAACTCCATAGATGATTTATAAATTTGTTAATCTAATCTTTAATCTACTTAATGATATTTTTAGTGCTTCATCACTTTACCTGATATTTAGACTCCTTATTGTCTCTCTTAAGCGATGGATCGACTAGTTAATGAATTTATTCCACAAACTTCGTTTCGTTTGATTATAATGATTCACTATCTAATTTTCATTCTTTTAAACCATGAGATTTCACATACATGCTTAGTATAAAACCTTTTTATAATGAGTTTATCTTCTCTACCTCGGATTAGCTTTATCAGGAATGGGTTTTTTTACTTCACACCCGTAGCAAAGAGATAGATAGGAAAGCTTCATCTTTTGTGGAAGTTTGTTGTATTCTCTCTTGATATAGCTTCAACCCGTGAATGAGTTGCCTAACTTAGCACCCTTTGCTATTGAGAGAAATGACAACATTTACCATCTCGAGAAAATTGTATTGAAATCTATGTATGAGATTGCAAATGCCATTGATTATATCGCGAGCAACTTCCACTTACCATAGTGCTTTCTTATTAATTTTCACAACCGCTTTACTATTTTGTTGTTTACAACCAATCCTTTACAAAATCCAAGGAAAACTATAAAATCTGTAATCCATTCCATTCTTTTTCAAGTATTCTAATGGATCGGTACTCAAACTTCCGAGACTATATTACAACTTGACGTGCCTGCACTTGGGCCACCACAACGCACTATTCCATTGGCATCAATTAGTTTTTAATAGTTTTCAACAAGTTATATAATGTTTTACTTTGACTTTTCAACGCGGTTATATTTTTTTGAATTTTATAGGATCTAGAAATTATACTTTTTAAATTTACTTGATTACTCATTTTTTGAATAACATGGACCGAAAAATTGATTTTTAAAAGACCATGGTCCTCTTATTTGTAGTAAAAGATGGACCGAAAAATTGCAAGGACACGTGGGGGGCAAAATAAAAATATCACAAAATAAATATTCAAATAATATTAATGTTTTTTTTCCGTATAAAATGTGTGTATTAATAAATAATATTACAAGGATGTCATGGGTTCGCCTTGTGGTGTTGTGTATCCATTATTATTGTGATGCTAGTAAAATCGTGACTTGCATACAAACAATTTGTATTATGAAATTATCGCTTGAATAAAAAAACTACTTTTAATAAATTATTTCACATGTTTTGATATTTAAAGATGCCCTTTTGCCACACTGCCTCTTATCAGGTTGATTTACTAGGTTATCAAGTATTGATGCACCATATAAAGATTTCATTTGTTTTTAGATATTTAATTTTGCAAAGGTGTAATTTTTACAATTAGGTTTAGTTCACGCCATCCGCTCATATATTACCACATGACACAACTTAAAATAAAGCGCTTTGATATAGCCCAAGTGCAGGCACGTCAAGTTGTAATATATTCTCGGAAGTCCGAGTGTCGAACCTCAGGGATAAGTGAAAAGGGATGGAATGGATTACGGATTAAGTGGTTTTCAGATTTTGTGAGTTGGATTTGTTGTAAAACAACGGAAATGTAAAACGGTTTGAAAATTAATAAGAAAGCACTAAGGTAGGTGGAGGTTAGTTACGATTTAAGAGACGGTGATCGATAGCTCGTACAAAGATTTCAACACAAGGTTTCTCAAGATAAGGGGAATGTGGGTGTATCTCTCAATAGCAAAGGGTGCGACGCTAGGCGCCTCATTCCCTGATTGAAGCTATATCAAGAGAGAAACAAACAACATTCCACCAAAGACGAGGTGATCGTTCCTATCTCTTAGCTACGGGTGTGAAGCAAGGCAACCCATTCCCGATGAAGCTAATCCGAGATAGATATGACAAACTCATCATAAAAAGATTTAACATAAAGCAAGTGTAGTAATCTCATGATTTAAAGAATGAAAATTAGAAAGTGAATCATAACAATGAAACGGAATGAAGTTTATGGGATAAATTCGTCAACTCATCGTTTATCACTTATGGTAGAAAATAAAGAGTCTAAGTATCACATATAATGTAAGAAGCACTCAATATATCAATAAATGAATCAAAGATGAGCTAAACAAATTCATAATCCATCTATGGAGTTTTAAGAACTATTCATAATTTCTATGAAGAGGGAAAAACTCCATGGATGGGGGAAAGAGACTACAAGTTTTCTAGAACCATATAAATATGTTGTATGTTCAATAACAACCAAGAACTAAATATACAAGGCATATAAAGTCTTAACTTAAAATGAAAATACCTAGAAAGCTTGAAAATGGTAGATATGAAGAAAAAGAAGAGGATTCACAAATATTTATCAAACTTTAAACATGGATTGAGCCATTATTCACCAAAAAATCATATCGCAATCAACCTCCGTAACCTTAGTAATAGACTACTCCATAATAGATGCAAGAACAAATATTATAGATGAAGAAATCATTCTTACAAATCAAAACACTTACAAGGGAAAATGAAGAATAACACAAATAGCTCTCCCTTCTCTCTAGAAAATTGCAAGTGTAAAATCAAGATAATAATCTATATTATATCTCCCCTACTAAACAATAGCTAAAGGAGTACTTAAATTAATAAACTATCCAAGGGAAAATATCTAGGAACAAGTTTCCCCAAAATAAGGCTAAAAGCAAAAGATAGTTGGTGCACTCGCGGGGCCATGATCGATCATGGCTTTGCCCATGATCGATCATGGAAGTGTTCTGCCAGAAATTTTGCAAGCCATGATCGATCATGGCTTTGCCCATGATCGATCATGGGTCTGGAACTTGTTCACTCAGCACTTAGCAAGCCTCCGAGCTCACTCTTGATCAATCTATGCAACACCATTGTACTCCAATCCTACAAACACATGGAATACTACAAAATACACACCAACTTGGGCCATGTTAAATACAAAACTCACTACGGCACTATTCTCAAGATAAGTGGATAATTAGGCAGAATTAAAGCAACAAACGCGTCAAGCGACTCCGGGAAAGAGCTTAAACATGACAATATTATGCGTTTATCACCACGTCAGTTAATTTGCGGTGGACGTTAGTGTTCTATTTTACTAAAATCCGTCACACAAATAAACAAAACCAGTGCAATTCACAGCTTCAACCTTTGGAATGGATAAAAGGAGCATAAGCAAACTAACATATATCAATCACATTGTCCAAAACTAGTAAAAGTATATTTAGTTTAAATTTCTTCTTTTATGCCATGGAAAATTAAAAATAAAATAAAATTGAGTGAGGATGGTGAAAAATATGGCATTGATTTGTTTATTACTTTACAAGAAGTAATTTTTAAATTTTTTTCTAAAATCAATAACACAAATAGGCGAAATACTTTAAACACCATTTATAGAAAATAATAAACGTAAAGAAATATGGCATTTGAGAGTTGCGACAGAGTCGCTATGTTAACAACGTTATTGCCTCTCTAGGGGTAGGTATTGACAATCGATAACACCTCCAAGATAAAACAATAAGACTTGTAGTTTTGTCTCCTTTATGTACACATCCACATGCAGAATGACGGGTTGAGCCAAGTCCAATCGCATTGCCCAAAACTAGTAAAAGTATATTTAAAATAAAGATAAAAAAATGACATACAAAATTTGAGAGAGGAATAATATCCTTCTTGAACCATCTTTTTCTTATTGGAATATGCCCTTTATATAGGTAAAATAATCAAGCTGATACAAAGAATTAATAAAGAAATTAAATCAAATAATTATAATATAATAAATCCATAAAACTCCTCTAATTATGAACGTAATAATATTAAATACCTTTATTTATACCCAATATAATGATAATTATTAAATTTATAACTCAAAACTTTTAAATAAATAATAATTATGATTATTTTTACTCTTATCAAAACATTCCAAGAATCCCCCACCGTTTTAATAAAATAAAATATTCGGACAATGTTATTTAGAATATTCCATCTCGAAAGCCTCCACAAAATTTTAATTTTAAAACATATTACAAAATAAGATAAGGCAATTTAATTTTGTGCAACGAGTGTAGTAGTCTTCCGACATTAAACTACACTTAATGTTGACAAATTCCATTTGAGGAAACCATAATAGTTACATTGTTACTCACACAATATGTGATATCTTAATAAGTTATGCAGGTTTGCGCTATTAATGGCCATGCATTTTATCTTAATTCTCATGACACTTTTAGAGGTACATAGATGGTGCGCTGGCTTGTTTTAGCTATTTATGATGGCAAAAATTATTTTACTCATACTAAGGTAGTACTGATCATATATCAAAAGCATTAACTTAGTTTAGTAATTGTGCAGTTGTCCTTGCATTTCCTAGTGATAAAAACTAATTCATCAAGAAAACTTTAGCTCACCCATGAAAAAATTTGTGTTTTATAAAAGAACTTAGTTGACGTATAAGCTTTGTATATTAAATTACAAGATGTAGCACCATATATTAACCATCATAGAAGCTTTTTACTAATAGTTTTCTAACAATTGACTAATGAGTTACTCAAAATATAAACATTCAAAATTAAAGTAGTGTGCTCATTTTGTTAGTAAATAAAATTGTATGTTACTCAAACTGATAAAACGGAATGAATACATTGCACTTTCTGGTAACCAATTGTATATTACCATTGAAAAAATAACGTGTTATAACTAATTAATAATGAGTTGTTCCATTGGTGAATTAAAGTAAAGGCTAAGATATATTGCACCTATACACAAGAGGCCATATAAATATAAATAATATAAATATAAATAACAAAAGAGCAATTGTGATTATTTGAACCTTTGATTTATTTAATTGAAAAATATGGTACAATTCGTTGAACCTTATCTACATATACAATAATTGTAATTGCCATTTTCCCACTTTTATGGAACGCCTCCTCTTGGTGGTTTAGATCCACGAACTTCACTTGGGGGGGGTCCACTTGCCAGTGTAACAGGTCCTGCAATTGTTAAAGAGACTACTGTCATTACCTTAGGCCTCGTTTGATTCAGGTATTAGAGTCAGTGGGATTAATAATACCAGCATTAATAATACTGGACTATTAATCCTGGTATTAATTTAATACTAATACCTTGTTTGATTCATGCAGTATTAGTACTAGGATATCTCATGCTGATGTTAATACCATGTTTCATACTGTAACTCGTATACGGGATTATATTTTGGACTAACAAAAAAAAAATTAAAATTAAAAAAAAAAAATTTAATTTTTTTTTATAAATTTAAAACTAATTTTAAAAAATAATTTTTTTTAAAATTTTTTTTTAAAAAAATTTAAATAATAATAATATAGTAGTAGTAGTAGTAGTAGTGGCATTTTTGAAAATATTATAGTAGTAATGACATTTTTGAAAATATATGGTTCATTTTTCTTAATCCTGGATAAACAATAACACCTATCCCTGGTATTAAATTATACCACAAAGAGTGGTGTTAAATTAGTACCGGTATTAGTAATCTCAGCACATTTGTGCGAATCAAACAAGGTATTATAAAAAAAGTGGTATTAACAATCTCATCCCAGTTTTTAATATCCAAATCAAACGAGGCCTTAGAGTACTATTTTACAAGTAGAAAATGTAAATATAAGTTGCTATTGGGTACCCTTGAGTAGTATTTTGCACAGCTCCAAGCCAATACATACCGCCAAACAGGGCTACTATGTAAACTCTATACATTTTATGTTCTCTTGCATGTATGGTGACTCACATCTCGATATCTAACACATAAACTACAAAAGTACTAAATACTAACTTAGTAAATTGGATAGAAAACGGTTCTTAATCATTTTTTAATGTTTAAAAGTTAATTACAAATTTGTTTTTTACACATGATGATCTGTATCTGGACTTCAGGTGTTTTTTTTACACATGTTTACTTGTTGAATTGTTAATTTGAAAAAAAATTTGTTATTTGATATTTGATATTTGATGTATTATTTGGGTCAAAACAACAATTTTGCACAAAAAGCCTGCGCCCAGCCAGTTAAATTAAATAGGAAAGGGGATTCCAAATATTTATTCACATCACCACATGTATTACAATTTAAACATGATTTATAATCACTAAAATACATACATATAGTGGTGGTTTAACAGTGCCATATTTACAAGAGATTAAGAATCATGGTCACGTTTGACAACTAATAATTTGGTAGTCAGTTTTTTTTAACCAGAGCTTCTTGCTATGTAATCGAGAGGAGATGATGAATTACAATTATTTTTGTTCAGGGAAATAATCTAAACGAGTAATCTCCATTCCAAAAGAACGCTTTTGCTAAAGAAATATGTGCGTCTTTATACATATGTACTCTCTTTGTTTCGAATTAAAATTTATTATTTAACTTTTTATTGAAAATTACTAGTGCTAGTGCGAATAGGTCTAGCAGCCCCTGCAATTACTAAATAGAAAAGTGTACATACAAGATGCTATTAAGTGCCTTAGAGTACCATCTTGCAGGGGAATCCAACCAATTAAGTGCACACCAAAAAAGGGTACGATGTGAACTTTATTTATTTTATTTTCTCATGTATGATTGCTGACTTATACTTACTGATTTTCCATTATGTTGGAGAAACTAGATGCTACTAATTTTTAATTATAATCTTTGATACAAATAGCAAACAAAAAATTGGTAGAGTTGAAATTATTTAAGACAAAAAAAAATAAAAAATTATTGCAAACCGCCGAAAATTGCATGGTATCAACAAACTATCACTAATTTACGGTGCACCAAGCATACACTAAAAAAATGAAGAGTCAAAGTAGAATAAAGAAAAATGCACTTTCCTAAAATATCCTCCTAATGCGCGCAACAACCATTAACTTTGAAAACAAACAAAGCGGAAAAAAATTATATTGTGCAATCATAACTTGTATTGAAAAACGTTATTTCTCAAAAGATATTAAACTGTGGTCGTGATGCATATATATATATATAATTCTAAGTATGCCCGAAAAACATTATTCAAACAATTACGTTTAACTAGATCCTATGTATATATACATGCGTGTAATGTCAAATTCATAGAAATTTTGTGTTTGTATTTACAAAGGAATTTAAAAACGAAATTATTGGAGTATAATGAGAAATTGCTAGAATTGTTTTCTTCAAGAGACACTCTATAAGAGCATTCATATCAAACCAACTAAACTTAGACATAAATATAGGACTCAGTTCCTTGAGTGACTACACCGGATACGGCATAAAAAATAGCCATACGGGTGCGCCAAACCCTAATAAATTTATAGCTTAAAAAAATTAAAATAGAAAGGGCTTCATACGAGTGTGTCTCGCTTGTATGGGTCATATGAGTAAACCACATGTGTATGACTCATACCGGTGCAGTACGCCCTTGTTATTTTTTATTTTTTATTTATTTTTATTTAAATTTTTTTTGTACGAGTAAATTTGACTTGTATGGTTGATTCGAGTTTGAATCTTCATGTGATTAAAGTTTTCTCTCTCTCTACCATACATAGATACGTATGTTTGGCTATTTAGTTGCCTCCGCTGTGGGTAATTTACCATACCCACTATGGATGCAATAATTTCAATTGCCAAACATATAATTTTTTTGGCTTGCGTTAAAAAAGCACGCACCACAATTGAAATGGCAAAATTTGTGGCGAATAGCATTTTCGCCACAAATATTGTAAACAATAACCATTTTATTTTGGCAATCAGTAAATTTGCAGCAGAAAATGCTTTTTAGTGAGAAAATTATACTCTCGACTATAAAATTCATCACAAATTGGCCTTTTCTTGTACTGTATTTCTACTAAAACAAGTTTGAATATCATGTAAATGGTGCATGAGTATAATAAAAGAACAAGGAACAAATAAATATAAAATAATATTTTGAATGAATTGCGCAGGGTAAAAAAGTTGAATACCTTCTTGTGGTGCTGCAAATGGGATCATGTATCCTGCAACCAAGATAATTATGAGAAGAATAAGAGAACTAATCATGTGCAACTTCATCTTAATTTCCGGAGAAAAGTGATGATGTATAATTGATGGGTGATATTATTTTAAGCTTCTCCTCAAAATAAATAACCTTTTTTTCCCCTTAGGTCAACTCAATACCTATTTTCCAGTCTAAATTGGTGCACAGAAAATGGTCCCACATGTTTAATACTAGTCAGCATTTCACAGCTATCACTAATTGAAGCACAAATTACTCTCAAAAGATACTCTCTAATGTTGGAGATATTTTAATACAAAATAATATTATACAAAAGGTACTCTACAAAAAAAAATTTATTAATTAATTTGGCCCATTTTTTTTTGTTTGGCTTTGGGTAATAATAATTAATATTTTTTAATAAAATTAGTGATGTACTTATTGAACATTTTATTTTAATTTGGGTAGCTCATTAGTCATGTTTCACAAAAAACCATTAACACAATGCTTATTTAAAAATATAACTACCTTCTTAATGCTAACCAAGCCAAACTCTAAAGATGTTTATTTTTTTAAGAAAATATTCACTAAATATTCCAAGACATATATTGATATACGCTTAATATTGTCATTTATATGCTTATTTTTGGAGTTGTTTGACGAGTTTATTTCTCTAAAACTACTCGGTTTGCCAACTTATTTCGCGATTAGTCTCGTAGCAGGTTTGTATTTAACAATGCTTGGAAAGGCACATTTTGTAACACCCCGTTCGTTCGTTTCCTCGTAGTTGCTTTCATTCGTCCGTTTAATTCGCTTCGGGTGGTGAATTTCTCATTTAGAGAGCCTCGTAATGTTCTAGAACTCTTTTTTTGGTCATATTAGCCTCCTTCCACTCACGTGAGTGTTCGTTTAGTGATTCGAGTGGTTCGGATCGAAACCGAGGCGATAATCGCGTATTTCGACTTTTCGCGATTCGTCAATTTTTGGCCAACTTTAAGTGGCCATAACTTCTTCATCCAATATCCAAACGACTCCCCGTTTGCAGCCACGTCTTCATGTCTTTGCCCTCTACAACTTTCGTGTTTTGGCCAAGTCGAGATTCAGCCGTTTCGAGGTCCATTTCGGGCTCAGAAAGTCATTTGCTGTTGCAGTGACTTCCATGATCGATCATGGAAGGGCCATGATCGATCATGGTCCTCCAGAGAATTACAGAACGCTTCATGATCGATCATGGGGGACCCATGATCGATCATGGTTCACTAGTAAGTCGGTTTTGAGCGTTTTTCACTCGTTTTTAAGTCGTTTAACACCCCCACAACCTCATTTTTCGAACATCCAACGTAGAGAGGGAGTAAGGAAGGGTCTAGAGAGCTCTAGAGAGAGAGAGAAGAGATCACGCACATCTCTCATCGCCCATCCAAGATTTGAGTTCCAAATCGCTTCTTCCTTCACTATTCATCATCCTTCTCACTTTATTCTTTCGTTGGAGCTTGCGTTGGAGCTAGGGCTTGGGCGATACGGCTTCTACACTTCATCAACTTGTGGATTCGGCTTGTCTAAGGTGGGGACACTAGTACTAAAACTTGTTTTTCAATGTTTGATTGATGAATTAGAGTCTTGCACTCAACTTGGGGATTTTGAGCAAAATCATGTGTTGTCGGCATCTCTTGGGGATTGGGCTAGATAATCTTTAGATTTGTGATAGATATTGATAGATTATCACTCCTACAGCGTGATTGATCCTCTAGTCCCTCAATTTAGCATGCGTACCTAGAGGTTTATGTGAAACATACTTCGTAGCTATTCGTATGACTTATAAATTGTGGTTTATAGGTCTTGTGCTTATGGATGAATGATTATGGGTTATTAATGGTAGTGTTTGTACATAAACCCCGCTAAGGCGGATTAATACGCAATAACCCCTAAGCTTAGCACCTTATATGGAATACGGTTATCCCTAGCAATGAAAGTACAACCCCTGTATACTTTAGCAGCGTAGAGAACATACTTTGGTGGGGCATGGATTGCCTCGGTCATGAATACAAACATCTAGGCGAGTTGTATTGGTATGCCGGATGAGCTAGAATCGTAATAACCAATACATGGCTTGATAGGATGACGTGAATATCATCATAAAACACATAATGAGATATATGATGTTAATAATGAACGAATTGGCATTATTATGAAAATGATCATGTGACGATGAACATACTGAGTATACGAGTGATGAATACGCTTGTGGAAATGAATAACGATGATGTTAATGATGACAAATGGATGAGTGGGCGCTTGTGTGATTATATATGTGATGCTTAGCCATATGTGTGATGTATGATTGATGATGATGATGATATTCATTGTGGGAAATGAATGAATGTGATGTATGTTACTGTGATCACACATATGGGCTGGATATGATGATATACCGAGCACCGGGTAGCTCCCCGTGACTCGAAGGAGGGCCGCCTATTGCCGCCCAGGGGTGAACAGGCCCTAAACCGTGCACGGAAAAATGAAGTCGGTGACTCCGCCGGTGGTTGTGTGTGTCCACAAAGGAGAGCCCACTCTAGGTATCTTGCCTTCCAACTGGACTATGTGTCCTTGGTTAGATGAGTTTCCCCGGCAAGCGGAGCAGGTCCCGTGTGCCGCTACTTCCCAAATGGTGAGTCCCCGGGAAGTAGTTGGGCTACTAATGGTCATCATCCTTTTAGGGTATCTCCTGGTGTAGTTTCTCTAGGGTGTCGTGGAAGCTTGTATGGGCGTTCACCTCGTTAACTATTCGGAGTGTTGTTCCCCGGGAAAGTGACCGTCGCGTGGGCTATCTCCGAATGACCTACTTGGAGAACCAAATCCCTGGGCCACCACCTCACCTAGAGGAGACATGGACAAGAGCTTTGGATCCTTCGGGACTCGCTGGATTCTCTGTTCTGGGCCTGGTCAGACCGCGGGGTGAAACTGAGGCACTATACTGGAGATATGATACGGATCGATATGTTGTGGATGTGTATTGTTTATATTATCATTATTATTGTATTGTATCATATCTTGTATGGCGTGGTTGATGATATGTTGCCTCGAGCGAGTGTGCCTTTAGTAAGAACAATGATATAGACACTATCGTAAATGACATAATATACATAGGAAAGCGTTGGCCAATCATAATGTATTAACAGATAAAGTGAAAAGCATTGATAGTTAATGGCCATAGAAACCTGGTATACAAGTGTGAGTATGTAGCTTGGTTGTGAGAACGAAGTAGGGATAAGGCCTCGTAGGTGGCCAAGTATGGAATTCATAACGTACTATAACTAAAGAGAAAATAATAGATACTTGGCCAACTGTCACAACTTACGGTCTAGGTACCGAATAGCATAGTATATCCTTGAGTTACACTTGAGAACGGACTCAAGTAGGTCTATATCTACGATTCTCTAGTAAGGTGAGATCGACTTAGGATATTCCAAGGGAAATCTAAGGATGGAATAGGTTGATCAAATAGTCAGCTTCCTGGTGACTAGGATGGGATTCCTAGTGGGTTTTGCACACACGGGTGTGTGAGTTGCATTGCACTGCATGGTTTTCAAACTACGGCACTAAAGTAAAACAACTATTTCTATATAAAACCTATATAGTTCCCACTGAGCCTGGATTTGGCTCACCCCGTTTTCTAAACAGTTTTGCAGGTTAAGCATCGGGGATTGGCGCGTGGTCTACGAGTCTAGTAGCCTCTGATGTCTTATAACTTTTGAAGTCCTTGAACTAAGGACTTGGTTGTATATGATCTTATGTTGTATTAAACCTTTTATAATTATGTATGGACTTTACAAATATTTTGGGTAATGAACTTCGGATTTGTATAAACGGTTTATATATATATATATGTGGAGTTGAATGTGATTGTGCTTGTGTGAATGTGCCTCGTAAACCTCACGAGTTTGGTTTTTATTTAAATAAACTCCACATACCGAGTTTTAGTAGAATGGGACATTTTATTTAAGAAAAGTTTTTCAAAAGTAGTGATTTTTATATTTTAAACCCGCCGTCGCGCACGGCATCCGTGATTAACCGAGGCCCGGAGGTGAAAATCTCATAACGGGATTCGGGGCGTCACACATTTTGTGTTTATTTTGGTGTCTTTAGATTTCAAGAAATATTGTATTTAATACAATAGTGGAATTTTCCATGGACAAAAGAAATCCAAGAAAGTGGAAGTCTCCATGTGATTAAAAAGCATCCAAGAAAGTGGAAGTCTCCATGTCCATGTGATTAAAGAAAGAAAGTGGAATTCTCCATATGACCAAAGAGCATCCTTCAAGCTTAATAAATAAGCATAAAATGTCAAATTTTATATAGTGAGTTTGCTGCCCCCCATAGAGATAAAAACCGCCTTGAACTAATTTAGCAAAAATTCCAAGAAAATATAAGAAAAATGCTTAGAAATGGACAAAATTTGAAACTTTCGTTTTTTAAGGAAATTCCTCTTCCATCTCTAATGATCAATACTCTTTGTGTTTAAATGAGAATTTTGCTAATATAAGGCTTATCATACAATTAAAGGGAAGTATGGGTTAAGTTTCTAAAGGAGATAAGCAATTTAGATAGTCAATCAAACAAGTCTAGAAATAGTGATAGTAATGTCATAAGCTTTGCAAATTGAACTTTTGCAATCATCATTCTCGTCATTCACCATGATCAAACTTTTGATATTTGTAGGTATCATCACTGTAAACCTTCACGAGACAAACCTCGTCTTCTAAGGGAACTTGGAAGTTTTTTTTAAAATGGCTTAGTGCATTTTATCAATGCATTTTCGGATAATATTATTTTGCTTTTATTTATCTTGCTAAGGGACTAGCAAGAGATAAGTCGGGGGGAGTTGAGAAACGCTTAATATTGTCATTTATACGCTCATTTTCGGAGTTGTTTGACGCTTTTATTTCTCTAAAACTACTCGCTTTGCCAACTTATTTCGCGATTAGTCTCGTAGCACTTTTGTATTTAACAATGCTTGGAAAGGCAAATTTTGTGTTTATTTTGGTGTCTTTAGATTTCAAGAAATATTGTATTTAATACAATAGTGGAATTTTTCATGGACAAAAGAAATCCAAGAAAGTGGAAGTCTCCATGTCCATGTAATTAAAAAAAGAAAGTGGAATTCTCCATGTGACCAAAGAGCATCCAAGAAAGTGGAATTTTCCACCAAAAATAAAAAAAATGAATTTTTTATTTTTGGCATTCAACACAACACTCCTATTTATAGTCTTCATTGTTGTTTTAGAGAAGAGTCATTTTATTACTTCTCATTTCTCAATTTATAGAGAGCTTGTAATAGTTTTCTCTAGAGAGAGAAATGGAGTTCACTTTTATAATTCTTGTCTCTACATTTATTATGGAATAAATTTCTTTGCTAAGGCTAAAAGATGAAATTTACAATGCATTAATTATGTAAGTTCAATTCTCATTCCATTGTTAGTATTGTTAAATACTTTTTGAGTCCTTCATCTTCTCTATTTTTTCAACCATTCATAAGCTAGTAAGGTAATTTTCATATGATGATTTGACTTTATAAGCTTTGTATACAAAGATCTCAAGCATTAATGAGAAAATGATACACTTGTGTATTTCTTACTAGCCTATGTCCATTCTTTCTTTGAATGAGATACTTTTCATTGCCAAGCATGATTAGTCTTTGAATATTTATGGAAACACCATAAATTTGAGATTAATCTTTAAATACTTTAATGATATGTTGAGTGCTTTCTATACTTTATGTGATTTTAAGACTCATCATCTTCTTAGTTAAAAGTATTGCCAAAGAGGGTCTTTTAAATTTATGTCATAAACAACTTCATTAATCATTTTAAGGATTCAATTTGTATTTATCAAATAAGTCTATATAGGACGGTTTGACCTCCACCTAGACCTCCCAATTTTAGAAATGTTATGATTTATCGAGCTAAACTCCTTGTAGTTGGCCATTTTCATAATCAAGTCATTTGCCTAGGAGAAACTAACAATGAGTTCTTAAATGCTTAGTTTAAATTTATGCCTTTTCTTTTTGTGTATTTTAAGTTTGAATCTTGGTTGACATTATATGGGAATGGGTTGCACTTGCTTCACACCCTTTGTCACAAGATAAAAATGAGAGATACACTTGTGTTGATTTTTGCTTATACCCTTTCTTTATATGGCATTTATATGGGAATGGGTAATAAAACTTTGGACTCGTAATCACCACATCATCTTTCCGACTATCCTTGTGGTTCAACACTTGGACTTACCAAGTATTATAACTTGACAACCTACACTTGGGTAATCAAGCACGGAAGTATTTTCAGCCCGTCATATATGTATCATACCTGCTTAATTTCTACAAACCACTAGAATACAAATCTACCTCCAACACCTGTCAAAAAAATTAAAAAATTCTACCTCTAACTTGAGTTTCAGTAAAATATATATATATATATTCAAAACTTAATCCTTTGTCAATCAACCACTCTCAAGGAATGAAAAATCTTGGATTTTCTAGAAAATAATTTTAGAGGGCGTGCAAAAAGAAAAATAAAATTAAAATTCTAAAACACTCAAGGCAATGGAGGCTTCATTCTCCCCTTAAAAGGGAGAAAAACAAAATTAAAATTCTAAACATCACAAAAGTTGAATACATGAAGGATGGGAATTGAACTATATGACCAAAACTAAGAACATACTTTATACTTTATTTTTTTCATTTTAATCATTAATTCAACATTATTTGTAGACAAAGCGTAGCAATGTAACTTTTAAATGTTTACAGTTAGTTCCAATCATTGGTTACGTTAAAAGGAGCTGGCCGAATGGTAAAGTTTCATTAAATATTTAAACAAACCATCCACAATCTATTAATAAATCAGGTCAGTCCTAATATGATAGAACTCTCTTAACTTATGTTCCCAACTGGTGGTCCATATTTAATTTGAACCTTTATATTTTAGTCCGACGACTTAGAATTGTGATGGCTTATTGGTAATTACAATGATAATTATGACTAAATATTTATTTTATTAGTAGATATGGAGTATTTAAAGCCCTTACAAATTCTTTTGTTATATCTTTATCCGTTAATCATAACAATAATTGTGTATTTAAATAATTTATTATTAAATATTGCAATCTTTCAAACTTATTTAAATTCTTGATTGTTTTATTAAGAAATACATAGATAGTGATTTAATTTATCATTATAATTGAAAGCTGAGATCTAATTTTCTAATTGTAATACTAAATAATATATATATTTTTTCTCTTTACTTTACTGTTGTAGTAGTAGTAATAATAATAAATATTATCATATAATCTATTAATAGTAGTAGTAATAATAATAAATATTATCATATAATCTATTAATAATCAGGTCAGTCCTAATATAGCAGGACCCTTTTATGTTTATGTTCTCAATTGGTGGTTCAAATTTAATGTGGATGTTTATCTTTCGATCCAATGTCTTAAGATTATTAAAAGCATGTTGGTAATATTGATGATAATAATAGGTATTTAGTTAATTAACTATATTAAAGATTTAAATAGTTTGAAACCTAAAAAAATTCTAATTGTATCTCTATAGCCATTAAATATTTATTTGTAAATTAGCCTTTTTGTTATATCTCCAATATGTCTCAAATTATTTAACATGTAAATTATTTATAAAATAGCATCTCCAGTACTGTAATACCCCGTCTTTTCAAATCACTGTAATCATCTTCACTTGTTCGTCCATTTCACCGTGAGCGGTGAAATCGTGTATTGTGGAGCCTTATAGCATATTGTTGTCTTTCACTAGTCATAGTAGCCTCTTTATACTCATGCGAGACATCGTTTAGTGATTCGGGTGATCCGAATCAATTCCGGCTTGTAAATTGTAAGTTTCGGTCTTACTCGATTTCTTTGTTTTTAGCCAACTTTGGCCTACCGTAACTTCTGCGTTTCATGTCCGAATTGGTTTCTATCTACTCCTACATCTAGGTTTCATACCATTCTACAACTTTTGTGTTTTGACCGAAGTCCAATTCACACTTCTCGTTTGTCAAAACATCGTGCGAAGTAGGCCGGTTACTAAATTCTGATCGTTCGGTAGCATTTTTCGGTAGAGCGCTGTCTTTGGAGTATTTCTGGGAATTATCCATTCACAATTTGGGAAAACTTCCTTTTACAAAGTTGTAGATCTTCGAGTTATCTTTCTGTGGACATAAATATCACCCAAATCAAAGTCTCGAACATAAAGTTATGACAGAAGTACGACCAGTGCTCTAGATCCAAAATGCCTATTCTGGCAGTGGACTCCATGATCGATCATGGGGTATTCCATGATCGATCATGGTATCCTGAAGGTCGGTTTTGACTATGTTTAACTCAATTTTTCGCCTCTTTAAACCCCACACATCACCATTTTTGACCAACACACATACACAACACATTTGGGGGTTCTAGAGAGAAAGCTAGGGATTTTTTAGGGATCATTGAGGGTTCATCTTTTCTATACAAGATTTGAGGCCAAATCCGCACTATTCATCATCCTCTTCCTCTCTCTAACCACTGGAGCTCAAGCGGAGAAGCTAGGGTTTCGTGATCTAGACGAGGGAGCATCATCAAGCCTTCATTTATGGAATTTAAGCTCTTGAGAGGTGGGAACACTAGTACTTAAGCTTTATTTCAAAGTATTATGTATTGTAAGCTTTAAATCAAACCAAACTTGGGTTTTTTACCTATAACTTCAAAAATTGCATGTTCATGGGGTTTGGGGGTGTTTTCTTGTGATTATTTGGTTGACTGCATTTCATACAACTCCATTATGATTTCTATACAAGAACCCCTAATTTATATGTTGATTTCGAAGAGATTTGTAATAAACCTTCACTTACGGATACGATAATGAATACTAATTTATGATATGTATATATATGGAGTTATACATGGATTTGAAGGTATGATTTGGCTATAATTACTTGTATTGTGATATTGTTGTTGTACTATGGCTATTAGTTCACCATTTATTGGATTTTTAGTTATCTAGCCAATCCGTAACTACGCTGGGCATGTTTATATGTTTATATTGAATAAACCATGTGTTGGTATCACAAGGGTGGGTTTATAGTGAACCTAGATATTATAAAAATATATGCTATACTGGGCTTAGCGCCAATTGGACGAAAACTCGTGAAATTCCCCAAAGTTGTGGTGTTCTTAACTATGCCACTAGTTGACGGACTTGGCGTATTTGGTTTCAAGTACAACAACAATATGACAGTAAATAGAGAAGAGAATATAGCTAAATAATTGAATTTATATGTAATGTATATAACTATATATTAAGTATGTGCTTTGGGTATAATTAAATCGTTTGACGAGAGAAGCGTTTTGATTACGTATATGGTATTTGTGAGTAAAAGGTTTATAAGTATGGTTTCCATTTTCTTTATATGGGTTGGCTAGTTGATGGAGTTCGGTATACACTGTTAAGTTGTTTTATTTGGCAGAATTGTTCATTTGTGGATCAAACACATAGAATGCTTCGATATATTATTGGGCTAGTCCATGATAGGTCCCAGGTTCGTCTCTAACGATTGAGACTTTAAGTTGGGACAGAGAGCCCCTCGGTGCAAGACCCAAAACCGTGCACGAAAATAACGGGAGGCCCTACTGCCGCGTGGTTGAAAGGCCACGAAATGCAGACCTGGTTATACGCTTGGATAGTTGTGGATTTTCGAGACAATTGTTTCGGATGATATACATTCAGATGATACAATTGTAGTGCCAAGTTCTACAAACTAGCCAACGGTTTTATATATACATTCAGATGATGTTGACTCACCCAACGATCATGTTAACCAAACTCCTCCTCCTCATCAGTCTACTAGGGTAAGACAACTACCTCAGTATCTTTGTGATTATCATTGTTATTCTACTATATTTTCACATCCGAATCCATCTTCTTATAAAAAAGCCAGTTCTAATCCTTTGAGGCAGCAAGCTACGTCGAAGAATTGAAAGCCTAAGAAAAAGCCCAAACTTGAAAGTTAGTCACTCTTCCGCCCGAGAAGACAACAATTGGGTGGAAATGTATCTATAAAATCAAAACTAAATTAGATGGGCCTATAGATCGATACAAAGTTTGATTTGTCGCCAAAGGTTTTAATGAAAAATATGACATCAATTACGAGAAAACTTTTGCTCTAATTGGTCGTTTAACATCTGTCAGAAGCCTTCTTCTAGTTACTGACGCTTGTAAATGAGAACTTTTTCAGATGGATGTCAAAAATACATTCTTAAATGAGGATCTTTCTGAAGAAGTTTACATGAAACCTCCTCCAGGGGTTTCACATTCCGCATCTTAAGTTTGCAAACTTCGTTGAGCTCTATATGGCCTTAAGTAAGCTCCTCATACCTGGCTTGAGAAGTTTAGCTCCACTATTTGCCAACTAAGTTTCACTTCTAGATCATATGACTATGGGCTTTTTATTAGAAAAAGGGAGACATGTATCACGATGTTGATACTTTATGTGGATGACATGATAATCACTTGGGATGATGTTACTGGTATTTCTGATCTAAAGCAATCTCTCAGCAGTCTTTTTGAGATGATGGATCATGGTCGTTTGAATTACATCTTGGGGCTTAAAGTCTTCTCTGATTTCGCCAGTTATTATCTTTCTTAGGCCAAATACGCTTATGATATCCTTGCTCGCACTTGTCTCATTGACTATAAAACCGCTGTAACTCCATTGGAAACCAATCTTCGCCTCACTCCTCTTGATGGTACTCATCTTAATGACGATACTCTATATCGACAGATTGTGGGTATTTTAGTTTATCTCACAGTCATTCGTCCAGATATTGCACATGCTGTTCACATCATTAGTCAATTCATGTTAGCCCACGATTTGCTCATTATGCTGCCATTCTTCACATCCATCGCTACATAAAAGGAACAACGCTCCGTGGTCTCTATTATTCGTCCACATCTTCTTTTGAAATTCGCTCATACTCTGATTCCGACTAGGACGATGACCCCACTAATCTACAATCCACTACAGGATACTATATTTTCTTGGGAGACTCACCGATCTCTTGGCGAAGTAAGAAACAATCACTTGTCTCTCGCTTGAATATAAAAGTGAAATGCCGTGTGGTTGCTGATACTACTCGAACTTATATCGTCAAGATGGCTCCTTTCAAACATAGGAGTTCCTTAACATCTTCCAACCCCCATTAGATGTGATAATCGGAGTGCTATTCAGATGCTCACAGGGATGTATTTCATGAGCAGACAAAATATATTAAAATTGACTGTCATTTTATTCTACAACATGTATCTAGCAATTCTATACGTCTTGTCTCTATCTCCTCTGAAGATTAACTAGCTGACATATTCAGTAAAGTCCATCCACCTAGCCGCTTTCAAGATTTGCATTCCAAACTCAAGATGTTTTCCCATTTGCCACCTTGAGTTCGAGGGGGGTATTAGAGAATATTGCCGTAATATTGTATAGTTGACTTTCAATTATTTGTATCCATATTTAATTGATTCATATCCATTAAATCATGTATAGAGATTAGGGTTATTTTGTTTCCTTTCATGTATTCCTCCATAACCCCATATAAAGGGTTCCTCTGTATTATTCTATGATCACCAAATATAATATTCTTTCTCTCATCTCTTCCATCTCTTTTATTAAACTTACAACATAAAATTAATTGTCACGAAAACATGATGAAAATAAGGTAACCGAGGTAGAACCGTAATTGTTACATGTTTTTTTTGTCATTGATGAATTCCATACCTTGCAAGGTTTTAGTTTGTATTTATATGTTTTTCTTTTTAAGAGAAGGGCACAAAAAAGTCCAAAAGGTTATACAAAAAAAAAGAAAAAAAACCACCTTGAAGGGCCAAATATAGTGTAACATGCTTATACATAACAAATAATATTATTACTAATAATAATTTCGAAAACATAGCCCCCCCCCAAGTCCGTCTACCCTATATGTTAGGCTAAGGTGCTTTGTTTCGATCACCTTGACTCTCGTTGGCCTTGATTGACTGAGTCACTAGGATGTTGCGGCGGAGAAAGTGAGTTGTACTTCGAATGGTATTTTCTCAGTGTTGGCACTACTAGAAAAAATGCCTTTTACAACAGCTTTAAAAATATGTTTATCACATTCAAAATCTGAATGTGGTAAAATGTTCCAAAAAACTATTTTTGTAACAGTTCTAATATAAGATGGGATATTTACCACATAATTTTTTAAACATGTGAAATAAAATAATGAAATTAATTAAAATAATACCCATCAAAATGACGAAACAAAATAACAGACTGCACTCTCTCGATCTCCTTCTCCACTAGCCTTGCGTCTCAGCTTCCTCTCCACTTGGCACCCTCAATCTCTAGTGTCTCCTTCTCCGGTACCACGGCATAGACCTCACCGGCATAACTATCACCAGTGCCACTAGTGTCTTCTTCTCGACCAATATTCCACCACCGGTCATCTCATTCCATCACAGAAAGGGGATTTTGAGTGTTCCAATTTCAGATTAGGTCACCAGTGCCTTAGTCTTCAAATTTTCTGATTCATTTTATTTGTTCAGGCATAAATTAATCTATATTTAGAATTTGCTTGAATTTCATCCAATGTTAAGTTTTCTAGGGTTCCAATTTCACGAAATTCATTTTCTAGGGTTTCGATGCATGATGTTTTCTAGCCTTCCATAGATCCATCAATCATAAGATTCCAGGATTTTCTAGTGGTAAAGTTATTCCCATCTACCATGTGTGAAGCATTAATTTACCGTACCTATTTGAGCTTTCGATGCTAGACTCTTTTAAGATAATTAATGCTAAATCACCTTACCTTTGTATACTGTAATCATAGGAGGCATTTACTATTCTATGAAACCAAAAATGGGGATATGTTTATCAAACAAGACATTGATATTCGTGTATAAGTCTATGTCAATAAATCTGACTTTTTACTTGATTGTGATTTATATCAAATTCGATTAGTTAGTTATGGCAAATGTTTTATAATCTGTTCACCTGAATCTTTTAAATCTTTCAATTAACATATCAAATATTAATATATTTTAGTCATAACTAAACACAATCAATTCAATATATAGGTAAAATACAAAGTTTTAAAATATAATACTACTGACTATATATTTAGTTAATATTTATGAACACAAATTAATAACATAAAATGTATATTTAGCTAATACCGATAGCATCAATATATAAAATTTCAACATTGATTCTAATGTGCGTATTTACATTGTAGCTAACATTTTCTCGTATATAAGTAATGTTGTGGTTTATTTTAAAGTAATCAGCTTTGTTTAAATAATTGCCTATTGCATTCCATGTGTTTGTTTTTATGGATATTAAGCTTAATTCACCTTTTGCAATAGCTTGAATGCATAACAGCATTTCATAGTCCATTTCTTTTTGTATTTTATTTATATAAATGAGTTTTTATTTTTGGCCAATTTTTGTTTCAGGTTTTTTTAACCTTTTTTGAGGAAGACTGCCATGGACTTGCAAAGGAATTCTTGTGACTAATATTTTCAAAATAGATATATAAAAAATTAATTCAATTTAACATACTAAATTGTGAAAAAAAAACCCAGAGGAGTGTATACCTTGGCCACAAAATAGTCTTGAGCTTCTCCTTGGCTCTTATGAAACTACAAATATATTTTGGATTGAAAATAGCAGTTTGGCTGCAGTATTGTCCCTCCCATGCCCATTTCCAAGTTGTGGGGAGTCGAATCTTGAGTATGCAGTTCATGATATATGGCTACAACTGGCTTAAATTTTGTTGGAGGTCCATCTTTAATGTTCAGATTAATTCTTAGAGTTCTTGTTTCTAGTTGACATCTTCATACGATTGCTATGTGTGTTTCATGACCAACCACCAAGGTTTGATGACCATCTTTTATGGCTGTATGATTGTCCACTATGATTGTTACCTGTTAAGACTAATATAACAGGCAAGCCATGGTTGTTAGATTGGTGACTACTAGACCTAGTCCAAGAGCATAGTTTGGATTGAAACACCCCTATCCAGATGAAGTGTTGCTAGAGTTAGGGTTTTAAGAACTTTTATTCCCATAGACGGGGGCAAGCTGTTGCAGATGTTTGTTTAGGCTTGAATTTGATGAAATTTCTAGCAATCGCACAATGCCTAGATGTGACCTGGTTTGGCAACACGTCACATGCATGTAATAGGAGAGCTTTGGGTACAACAAATTTTCCACACTCGATCGTATGTTTTTTCTTGTGTCTTTGAAGTTCAAGTTTGTTGTACTAGCTACTTGAAGTTCATGCTGCTATGGAAATAGTTACATTTTAGGTAGTGTAATTACATAAGGAAATTGGTTCCCCTTTGCTGCATAATTCCTATTACCTTATCTTGACAATTTGCCTTGTAGTTATGTACTTTCCTAGTTGTCCCAAACTTACCATAGGCCAAATTGATATTTGGCCTAGATGTACTTGAATGGAAAATTTAGTAATTTGGTCCCATATTCTGAAACGGTGGAGCAATTTGGGCCTCATCTTTTCCGGCCGGGCTGGGGGCAAAGACCCAATAGTTTTAATCTAGATTTAGGATTTAGTTCCGACCAACGCATCCAAGTCAATTGGTACTGTAATTGGAAATACTCTTAATTTAATGAACATATACTATTAGGTCACTCATAGGTACTCTTAATGTAATTCACAAGCTCTATCAATGTAATTCACGCTTGCGGTTAGTGTTATTAACAAATAATATGAATGTAACTCACAAATATTCTTATTCTAATGCATATACACTATTAGTGTAGTTCTCTTCATTCGGGGAATCATGATTGTTGTATGAATGCCTCACTATTCCTGAATACACATAATTAACCTTTTTTCGGAATCATTATAAAAGGGTTATCTTAAACATACCCACCAAAAGTTGCAATAAACCCTGCACTACGTACTTTTAAAAATCCTATAGAAATTCAAGTTTTTGCCAAAGCCAAACAAGGCTTCATTTTTTTCTAAGTAAAGACATGCAATTGGAAGAGTCTTTAATAACGATGCCAGAATGAATTTGGGGAAGAAAATAATGGATTTTTACCTACATCTTTTTATATATGTTTTTTTTTCTTCTAGAAATTGGACTTGTTATTGAAGTTTCATAAAACATAATCTTAATTAGCCTCGTGTTATTGACTCGTTGTGTACACAATGTTGTTCAACTGTATATCTGCCCGTGAAAATCAAAAGAAAGAGAGTTTGAGTTCTCTAATTGGAAAAGATATGTTAATATAGTCTCTCTAGATTTTGTTAATGAAGCGCCAAAATTACTTTCATGCTTAGGAACCCAAGTGTAGGTTGTCAAGTTATAATACTTGGTAAATCCAAGTGTTGAACCACAAGGATAGTCGAAAAGACGATGTGGTGATTACGAGTCCAAGGTTTTGTTTAAGAGAATTTGATTGGTTGATTTTAGCTGTTGATTTCAAAGTCTTGCAATGAATATTAAAGTGATGTATCAAATGATAAGAAAGGGCCAAGGCACTGTAGAATCCATTTACTATGCAATGTTATGTATAATTGATCTCATTCAAAATTCTCAATGCAATTCCAAAGTGTTGAGTACCTTACACTTTTCTAAGCAAAAGGGTATGAAGCCAAGGCAACTCATTCCCATATAAATGCCACATAAAGAAAGGGTGTAAGCGAAGCTCAACACAAGTGTATTTCTCCTTTTTATCTTGTAACAAAGGGTGTGAAGCAAGTGTAACCCATTCCCATATAATGTTCAATGAAGATTCAAAGTGAAATACACCAAAAGAAAAGGCATAAACTTAAACTAGGCATTGAGAATTCATTGTTAAATTCCCCTAGGCAATTGACATGATTATGAAAATGGCCAACTAAAAAGTTTATAAATCATAACATTTCATTTGTCTAAGATTGGGAGGTCTAGATGGAGATAGAATCATCTGGTTTAAATATATTTGATAAATACAAATTGAATCCTTAAAGTGATTAGTGAAGTTATTTATTACATAAACTTAAGAGATCCTCCTTGGCAATACTCTAACTAAGAACATGGTAAGTCTCAAAATCACATAGAGTGTAAAAAGCACTCAACATATCATTAAAGCATTCAAGGATTGAAATCTCAAATTTATGGCGTTTCCATGAATATTCAAAGACTAATCATGCTTGGCAATGAAAAGTATCTCAATCATAGAAGGAATGGACATAGGCTAGTAAGAAATACACAAGTGTATCATCTCCTCATTAATGCTTGAGAGCTATGTATACAAGACATACAAAGTCCAATCACCTTTTGAGGATTATCTTACTAGCTTATGGATGGTTGATTGAATGGAGAAGATGAATGATTCAACAAGTATTTAACAATACTAACAATGGAATGAGAATCAAACTTACATAATTAATGCAAAGCAACCTTCATCTTTTAGCCTTAGCAATGAAACTACTCCATGATAGTTGTATGAACAAAAACCATTAAAGTGATCTCTGTTTCTATCAAGAGTTTCTCTAACTAGATTTCCTAAAAAAGTGATAGAAAGAGAAAGTGCAGGAAAATTCCTTATATTACTTGAATCTAGATCTAGAAAATTACATACTTTACATGAAGGACAAAGAGCAATTAAATAGGGGAGATCAGTGTCCAAAAATGGCTATTCTAGTGTACTTTTTTAAATATCCCAATGGATAAGCACCTGATCCTATCTAGAAATGGAAAGTCCAGCACTTTTGGTGAGTTTCAACGCATTAAAATGTGATAAAAGCTACTTTTGGGGGTTGTACTATGTGGTTTGGGAGGCCTCTGATCGATCAGAGGTTCAAATAGGGCAAAAGATATCTGTAATGGATCTGTAGGTAACCTTACAATAGGCTCCATCATGTTTAATTCTGTCTGGAAAGGATTTCGCTAAGGAGCGGTTTTTCTTTCAAAGCGCATCTTAATCTATTTTCTCGGACGATGGATGTACGTGGGTTCAACATTTTGAATTGGCTCTGTATTTGATTGTTTACGGAGAGCTTCATAAGAAGTTACCCAAGATTCAGGTAAAAGCTTCAGAAGTTTTGAACGAGTTAACTGTCTGCGCACATACGTTACTGTAGGTGCTTCACTAGAGTCAATCTTCAGAAGGAGGTCATCCGTTGTAGATGAGCCTAGGATTGCAAGATAATACGAGTGATTTTGTACTCGATAGACCATTTACTGATGGATTGTTGCTGCTAAGGTTCCTGGAATGATAAAGATTTCTGTGATCTGAACTTGTATTTTGAGGGCTTCACAAAATATACTGACCAGATAACGGGATGGTAAAGTTTGGATATAAAGTGAAAAAGATTGTTACTGCGTTGAGGATGGCTTCAACATTACCAAGACTGGATTTTTGGTAATCTGTTAAGCGAGAATCAACGAGGGCAATTCGAGCAACTGCAGAAAGACCTTTTCTGCCATGGCTCCAAAATGGAGGTGGGTATAACCTTGTGCTAAGGCCATACGTGGAATGTCCTTTGGAAAATGAACATTGAAGAAATGTTCATCTGATCCTGAGGGGACTATTAAAGCATCAAACTTTGTGGCATGAACAAATTTCTTGGCTGGCAAAGTCGAGGATTTAGATGAAACTAAATGTTTGATTTGGCGAGTGAAAGTAGGGGTTTATGGTTTGGAGAAAACATGATAAGGATTTGTATGTGGAAGATTTGCTTGCGGGATTTGATCTTCAACTAGAAGATGTGTGATTTTAAACAAAGACTCTATTTTACTAATATCATGACGTGAGGAATTAAAAAGAGACTCGGTAGCTAGGAGTAATTATAGACTTAGACGAAGACACTGACAAAGACTTAGATTTAGAAAACATTTTTGAAATTTTCTTATGATTTGTGAGAATCCGGACCTCCGACCCGAGAAGTCCTCGTTCTTGGTTTCTTTTGTTTTAAGGGAAAACTTGTTTTGTAGAGTCGTCAGTTTGTTTTACGAGAAAACAAACAAAAGATCGTACAAAGGACAATTCGAAAACGAATTATCTTTCATACGTTTAAAACCAGAGATTAATTGAAAACTTGTTTTGCTAGGGTTCGGGAACTACGTTACGAATTGGGAAGGTGTTAGGCACCCAATTCGCCCTTTTGTTCTCTTAATGGATCATTTATTTAATTCCTATTTAGATATCTTGCAAGTAGTTTGAATTGTTTTCAGGATAGTCCTTTCCGGATAAATTTAGTTTAAAATTGTATTTTGAAATCAGACTCGAGCTTTGCGAGCGCCTACGTATTCATTCGTACAATGAAATCAGTGTTTCGTAGTTCCACTTGTTTGGAAGCTGTTTTTGTATTTTAGTTTGTTTTGAAAACGTGTCAAAACGGATTTTAGATTTCTTGTAAAGCTTAGAAAGGACTTATTTTGAAAGTAGTGGACTTCTTTGCAGGTTATCTAATTTTCTATATTAAAACTGATATTTAAATGCAGTATTGAGATTCAAAAAGGTTGTAAAAATACGTACCTGAAGCGCTTGAAGAAGAAATAGAAGCTTGCCTTGATTGCTCCTTCTCTCTCTAAACTTCTCTCTCACTAACTTTCTATTGCTAACTTTCTCTAACTCTTTCTTTCTAGAATTTTCTCTCTCTAATGATCTTGAGAGAGTTTTCCCTCTCTAAAAACTCTATTGAGTGTTGATGCCCAAAATGAGAGCCTAAGGGTCCTATTTATAGGGAAAAAATAGAAAAAAGGCTTGGGTAGCCGCGCGGTTAGGAGCCAGCCGTACGGCTAGGGAGGGCTGCGGCTAAGGCATGCAGCTAGGGCGTGCGGCTTGGGCGTGTGGCTTGGGCTTGCAGGTCGATCCCCATCCTAGTAAGCGAAGTGGCGACATGGTTGTGGTAGATTTTCGGCGCGCTCGAAAATCAGGATTTTTTCTAATGGTCTCTTATATGCATGACGACTCAAGACTTGATGCGAAATACTTGTTAGGTTGAAAATCAAGTTCACACGAGAGTCGTGGATTGGGGTATTCACGTGATTAAAAATAGACTTATTCACCAAAGGATAACAGAGGAGCAACAGAACTTTTAAAACTTAATTTTTAACTTAGATTGTTGAGTCCATTTAAATCTACTAGAAAAATCGACGGCCATACAAATAACCATAGTTTTGTAAAGTCATATTGGACCACATCTGCGAGCATTTAACGAGCATACAAACAGCACCATGCCTAACAAAGCTCCGATCTCAAACACCTGTCTACATATGAGATTACTCTACTACATACATGTAGGATTTATACTCGTGTTCTGAAAATCAAGAACATACGTTTCTGATTCCAGAGATCCACACAAATCATTCTGAGTGTTCTGATGTGAGAGATCCACAAAAGTGGCAGTTATAGAGCATACTAATCATAGTTTGAATTTGACAAGTGGCAAACAAGAGCATACTTATCATAGTTCAGAGATTTCGTACTAGTCAGGTATAAATATTTGTTTAGCAAAAACTTTAGGACTGAGCAACAAAAAAAAAATACCGTGTTAAAAATATTGTTCATCTCTTAAACCGTGGTTCCGAAGGCTAACTGACCGATTACTCACGAGACATATTATCTACGAACCTCTGAACCTCAGATACCAAATAGGGCAGAAGATATCCGTAATGGATGATTACTCAATACCTTCACGAAATTAATCGTAAACTAATATGAACAGAAACATAGTATAGTATCACGATCCCAACATAAACAATAATGGCAGACGAAGATAATATAAACTAAGTAAAGGAGGGCTACGATAGAGAGAAAGATTATCAAACCAAGAAGGATTTCATTCATAAAGATTGAACTTGCAACTTGAGCTAATGCTCTAGAGAGAAACACACAACTTGAAGACTTAAAACCCGACTGTCAAACAACATACTAGCTTGCTCCTTTTATAGGGGAAAGGGCAAAGCACAAAGCAATCCAAGCCATACAACACAAAAGAAAAGCAATGGCTTACAATCAAAGAGAATAAAGCAACCGACAAAAGTACAATAATTCACAACTTTAAATAATGTAAAAGTAGACAAAGGTGTTTACTTTCGAAAAGCTGATTCCGAGTTCTAGCCGAGCTAACTCGGTTGGAGGTTTGCGACGGCTATTTAGTCAATCAGTACTTGCACCTTCATCATTAGTAAAGGGATTGTAATGAATGGGAGTATTATGCACTGCATTAAATTGATCATAGTCTGGATAGTCACCATCATCACTGTTCCAATCTAAGAGATTATCAAACTGGTGGACAAGATTTCATACCAAGTTCTTAGAACCGTTAAACTGGTCATTTATAGTCACCGTCAAATTGAGCATACTTATCATAGTTCAGAGATTTCATACCAAGGGGGCAAATATTTCTTCAACATTGAAGTGAGAGCTGCTGTATGCTTTACAACTTTTGGGATAAACTGGGACATGTAGTTCACCAATCCTTAGAACTGTTGGATCTGTGTTTTTGAAGTTAGAGCATCTGGAAACTTCAACAACTCCTTTGAAATGTGTTGTTGCAATTGGAACTTTCCATTTTTTATTATCATACCCAAGAATTCAATTTAAGTAACACCAATTATCATCTTTTTTTCTGAGGGCATGATTCTGTGATCAAGGAAAATCTTGTGGAACTGATGGAGGAGTTGAGTATGAGGGGCTGCATCTGGGGTGTACAAAAGGATATCATTGATATACACCAGAGCATTGGAGAGAATGGGCTTGAAAATTGTCATCATCGTCTTTTGAAAAATGGATGGGGCATTCTTCAATCCAAATGGCATAACTGTCCATTGGTAGTGATGACCGGGGATACAAAAGGCTGTTTTTGGTCTGTCTTCTGGAGTGATTCCAATCTGCCAAAATTCGGCTTTAAGATCGAATTTTGAATATACTTGAGCATTGGAGAGATGACCAAACATTGAATGCTTTTGAGGTAGCGGGAACATGTCACTAGTAAGGAAATAGTTCAACGGCTTGTAATTAATGACAAGGCGCATTTCTCCTCTTACTTGTTCTAACCTCTTATTGACATAAAAGGCATCACATGCCCAAGGGGAAGTGGTATGTTCAATGAGCTTTTGTTCTTTGAGTGACCGTATTTCTTTCAAAGTAAGGGCACTGTGTTATGGATTCATACCAGAATGAGTTGCACGCATCGGGTTGACATCTTCATTCATTTTGAAGGGCATAGTGATGAAGAATTTCTTCCATAAAGGGTTCTGGCATTTTGCTCGAAAGTCAACATGCGACTCGGCACACGAAAATTGGATGATCCTCTTCTTCAAAGAGTCTGTGGTAACATTCAGAGAGAGAGGATACTCTAGGCTAAATGCTTGATAGATCAAAGAATTATTGTGAGGAGTTACCCAAGGTAGGAAGTATTTCTTGTAACGAAGTCCATCTGGACCAAACTTCGTATCTGGTAAATTTTTGATTATATCAAAACCAATCAGTAAATCTTTTTAAGGAGATGGAGTTCCATAGAGCTTATGTCGTATCCTTATTCCTCAGAAAATCTGCAATTGGATCGTTTTGCTTATCTTCTTGACCAAAAGAATTTTGCCATTAGCGATGCAAAATGCGACTAAGCAAGGATGCCAAAAGGATTCAGGCAGTAACTTGGGGTTCGTTAACGAACTTTGTGCTCTAGTATCAAAGAATGCAATGACTTCTTGAGGCTTCGCATATGCTTCTTTTATTAATTGGACTTTTCCAAGGGGAGTTACTATACTGGAAAGGCAATCTTCTGCATCATGGTAATTGAGCTATTGGAGTGATGAGATTGCTGGTAAAGAATTATCAGATACTTCTGATTCTTCTTCTGACTTTGAGAATTCTTCTTCTGTTTCAACATCTGAGTAGGCAATTAACATGAGGCTATCTAGTGAAGGTTCATCATCTACAGAGAAAATTGATTCAACATCTGATTCTACTATTTTTGGGGCTAGCTCATGGAGTAAAGTCATAAACTGGTTACGCCTAGCTTGATTTGGGCAATTTTTTGCATAATGCCCTAGCTTGTGACAGATAAAGCATTTATTAGATTTCTTTCCTCTTATATTGTGCTTTTTGATGAACTTCCATTGCTTCTTCTTGCCTTTGAATAATTGCTTCTTGGATTTATTTTTCCAAGGTTTTGCAAAAGAATCATCATGAGACTTCTTTTTGCAGTGGTGCTTTTGGGAAGAATGCTTGCGGAGAGAACGGCAATCGCAAGGCTTATCTGGGGCTTTACATTTAATCTTCCATGAATCTTTGTTGCAAGCTGATGTAAGCATATTACTGGTCTTTTCCATAGCTTCAAATAGAGCGGGTTGATTACAAATTCTTTCAACAGAGTCAATTAAATGCTCATAAACTTTGCCAAGAGTAAGATCTTTGAGCGTAAGTTTCTGCATTTTGAATAATTTGTCTACTTTAGTGACTAGAGCTTCTGGAAAGGAGTGAAGGAAGACTTACTTGAGATTCAGATCATCAATGCCACCAAGAATGTAGAATCACTTTGACATGCGATCATAATGTCGTTCAAGATCTTCTAACTTGAGAGAACAACATTTCATACCTATAAATTCTGCACGGGCAATGTCTACATGCTTCATTGGTTTACCAAGAAATTCACTGTAAATCGTTCCAAGGAATATATCGATGGAAGTGGCTTACTGAATTTGTAGTTGGCAATATGGGCCTAGAGATTCATATTAATCTCTTGATCTGCCGACTAATCTTGCGAGGAAACTCTTATAGACGGACTTTAAATCATAATTTTCACAATCTGCTGTCATCCAAGCATTAAAATGAAAGAATCTATCACGCCATTAGTTTTGCTTGATATCATCTAACTGAAATCGAACATGATTATGCTGCGCTGACGATTGGGTTGTAGGAGCAATTAGAGTGACCTCTGGAGGGTTTTCTACCATTTGTTCGGTTTGGGGGGTTTCTGGGTTACTGGAAGTACCTTCAGGTGGGGTTTGTTGGGCTGAATATATCTCCTCAAAGGATTCAAAGAGATCGTCTGATGAGGGTTTTAGTTGTGGCCTCTCAGGAAGGGTTAAGGCTTTCAGGAATGAGGAGATATGGTTTGTAGGGTGGTTTTCATGGATTTGGATGAGGAACATATCCATAGGTTTGGTAGAGGCACCTTGGATAATATCAGTAACTTTGGAAGTCTGAGAATAGGCTTCTGGTTTGGTAATTGGGGAGGTACTGCTTTCTTGTATTTGAAGTGACTTTTGTGCTTCTCTAACTGTTTTAGCATTGGGAGGAGGAGAGATAACTGGGAATTTTCCATGTTTTTCAAAGTACAAGGTAGCTTCATTACCAAGGTAAAGGGATTCTGTTGGAGGGGTTGGACCATGAAAATGGGGGTAATTTAGACGCTGGGGTCGAAAGGTTGGTTTAGCTGGTGGTTGAGGTTTAGTAGTTTTATCTGCCCAAGGAGGTAATCTTCTACGGGGTGGTTCATCCCATAGGTTTATACTATTTGGGTTTAAAAATCCTGTTGCTGAGGCTTGAACACCAGCTAACTGTTATTGTTCAGGGTAGGACAAGGCTGGATATGGATTCTCATATAAGAATGAAGAGGTGCATTGTGAAGGAGGGGTATATTGAGCTTTTTCAATATCTCGAAGCTGAGCTTGAAGTGCTTTCTTCTCTCTTTCTTTATCTTGGAAAAATGATGTTGTTGCTGCAAAATCAGTGATTGTTGTGGCAACATATCTTATTTGATCATTGAGAACCTTAATTCTCATTTTTAAATCGGTGATGGCTGCTTCCATATTTAGAAAAGAAGAGACTATTTGTTCAATTTGCCTTTGAGACTGAGCGATCTGAAAGAGAACATTGTTTTGAGATTTGGCATTTTCTGCTCCCAATTTAAAGTTGCTTCAGCTGCTATTAGTTTCTTTCTTTGTCCTTCAGCATTTACAGATGTTGGATTTGGAATCTTCCAACTGTGGGTTGTTTGCTGCGTAAGATTGTCAAAATCTTCAGCTGGGGGAAAAGGATTATCTTCTTCAGACATCATGAAACAAGAAATGGGTTCAGGGCTAAGGGTAGGGGTAGGTGTAAAGGCTTGAAACATTGAGGGTTGAGAAGGTTGTTGGTAAGGGCGATTTAGGGCTTTCAAGGCTTTGATGGTATATGGGGTAAGTTTTTTAGGTGGTGTGGGTGGAGGTGCTTTAGGTGGCTGTGGAGGGGGTGGCTGACAAGAACTTTCCCTTGGAGGAGGAGTTGGTAATGGAGGTTCACCGTAGGTGACAAAATAGTCAAATTTTCCTGATGGTTCACTAAGAAGTTTAACTGCGGGATCACCTGCTTTCCGTTGTTCTTGTTCTTGAAGGCGCTCCTGAGAATTCAGTGGTTGTCTTGACTTCTTTTTTCTGTATCGCTTAAGTTCAGCTAGATCTAGCTGATCTTCATAAGTTTTTTTTTCACACACATCATAATAGCACACGTCGTACCATATGTGACCTTTATCATCTTTTGCTTGATAAATTGGGTTTCCTTCCATGTCAAAGTAAAGAATAGCCATGGGCTCATTCTTTAGTAATGGATCTGTAGGTAACCTTACAATAGGCTCCATCATGTTTCCTCTGATTGATCAGAGGGTAGATTTTGCTCATCTTGGTGGGCTCTGATCAATCAGAGAGTAGATTTTGCACTAAAAGGTGGCCTTTGATTGATTAGAAACTCCTTTGATTGATCAGAGGGCTATTTCGGGAAACTTTATTCTTCTCTTTTGGCTTCTATCTTCCTTGAACACTTCCCAAAGCTCCCCAACTTGCTTCCAAAATCTATGGTCACAATCAAGACACTAGAAAAGGCTACTTTGAGCTATGTTAAAGCAATTCTTGATATTTTTGTGTAAAAGTGAGTTAATTTATTTAATCTAGGCTAAGATAAACGCGATAATCACAATCAAAAGAGCGTTAGAAACTACAAAATTACGCGTTTATTAGTTAATGTTATATTCCCCAATGTGTCTAAAGGAATTTGGAAGAGGGATTTCTTAAATCAAAAAAATTAAAAAATATGAACTGTTTTTGAATTTGAATCACTGTGAATCTATGGGCGCCTCACATCTACTACAACTATGGTCTACAATGATTCAACCCCCAAAAAAAAGTCCTTAATATATTTAGATCTTGGTATATTAGCTCTAGCATCTACTATCACTACACCAGTTGGGGTCTTGGGCGACATACCCTATTGGGTATGTCTCCTAAAACACATCTTAGGAGACATACATTTCATATGTCTCCTAAGAGAGTCACTTAGGCGACATACATTTAGTGTGTCTCCTAAGTACTTACTTAGGCGACATATATATTATGTATGTCTCTTAAGATAGTCACTTAGGAGACATACATTTAGTGTGTCTCTTAAGTACTTATCATAGGCGACATACATTTAGTGTGTCTTCTAAGTACTTACTTAGGCGACATATATAGTCTGTGTGTCTCTTAAAAGGGTCAGTTAGGCAACATACATTTAGTGTGTCTCCTAAGTACTTATCTTAGGCGACATACATATAATATGTCTCCTAAGAAAATTACTTAAGAGACATAAGGATCATGTATGTCGCCTAAGTAAGTTTCTTAGGAGACATACAAAACATACATATAATATGTCTCATAAGAAACTTACTTAGGAGACATACAGAGCATCTATGTCGCCTAAGTAAGGTTCTTAGGAGACATATTTTATATGTATGTCTCATAAGATACTTTAATTGTATGTCACCTAAGTTCTATTTGTCCACTAATACTTTTTTGTGGTTAGTAAATGGGGTTTTTTATTTCGTGAATCATGCGATCTCCTTGCCGGTGACACTGTAGTTCATGTGGACCCAAAGTCTCCGACGATGCAAAAGGGTTTAACAATAATTTCTTAACTGACAATGAGGATCAGAGTGATGATGATAACTACAATTAATGTTTTGTTGTTATTATTTGTAATTCAATCAATCGGTTTCGATATTATCGTAAATGTTATTAATCAAGTGAAATGATTATTGTCAAATAGTTAATTCTTTAATATAAATAAAATAAATAAAAATGGTTATTAATTTTAAAAACTGACTGAATGTCTGCGGACATAGCAGTTCATCAACAATAAATAAACTCTGGGGCATAATTCCAGTCTCTATACCCCACTTGAGTTGAATGATTGAATGGCTTCACACATTCTTGACCGTGCCATCATAACAAACAACATCTTGAAGAATAGCCATCATGTTTTTAATCAAAGGTTCCGGGTTCAGTCAATCCTCTAGAAGAACGGACCATCACTTCTCTACTACTAATTGAGTGGATCATCTCTTGGTACGGGTCCAGCCCATGAAATAGACAGCTCCTCACAAAACCGAATTCCTCAATGAAGTAGGTACTGCTGAAATGATACTTCCTGTAGAAAAGAGAAATCATTTCTAAAACCTATGTGCTTGAATAGAGTTTCCCCTTATCTGACATTTGAACACCCAAGAACCCTATTTGCTAAAACACCCTATCAATGGCCGACTCGCTCTTAGAATCAATTAGATCACTAATTGAAGATGACTTCAAAATGAAATTTGTGGTGGGCATTTTAACAAGCTTTTGGTGATTCTCTAGCTGCAACTCCACCAACTCGTTGTAGGAGGACCTTAAGTGATACAACGGGGGGAAACATCTTGAACACTCATCTAAATATTCTCTTGGAGTTCTTTGGAAATAAAAAAATCTTCCAAACCAACATTAAAACCTTTAAAATATAAATTATCCATAAGCATCGGTTGTACACAATTGATGAAGCTCAGAACCTCATTGGGCCCATTCCCAAAGAAAATAGAAGTAACTATGTCACTGATAATTGACGGTATTACATCTCGATTAAAATTGATTATGATTGACCTCAATATCTACCCCGACTGAAACCGAAAACACCCTTAGTCCACTCTCCTTCCACACAACTTCACTATCTCTCTCCGGTGTCCACCACAATTAAGTGAATTAATTGTTGCAAACGTTATTAATTAAGTGAAATGATTATTGTAAAATAAATAAATTTTTTATATAAAGAAAATAAATAACAAATAAAAATAAGATTAATTTTAAAAACTGAAAGCTCTTAAGCGACATACTAATGTATGAATGTCTCATAAGGTTAATCTTAAGCGACATATATAAATTAGTATGTCTCCTAAGTGTTATTAAAAAATTCAAATTTTTCGCGGAAAAAAAAGGAGGCAAAAAAATTTTTCCCCAAAAAAAGGGGGGCAAAAGGCTAAAACTCTTAGGCGACATATTAATTTATGTATGTCGCCTTCAAAGAGTCTTAGGAGACATACATAAATTACTATGTCGCCTAAGTGGTGAGAATAAATTGGGGAAAAAAACCCCAATTTCATTCAATCCTTAAAACCTAACCTAAAAGCAATTTTCTCATTCTCACGTTCACCGCTGCTCTCACACTCTCTCCGCCGCTGCCCGCTTCTCACCCATCACCACCATCCGCCTCTCACCCACCTTCACCTCTCGATATCTCACTCTCAGTCTGTCCTCTCCTAGTCTCCCCACCGCCACCGTCCTCCGCAAGCCATCGCCCTCCTCCGGCTTCTCCTCCGCTTGAGGTATGACCCACCGCCACCTGTTGTTTGTCCTGTGATTTGCTCCATGAGATTAACTACTATTACATGCTTCCCTTTTATTGATTTTGGTCTAGGTTTTGGTTTTGGGTGATTTTTGGAGTTTATTGAAGAGG
The DNA here is from genome assembly GCA_021464415.1 of Lonicera japonica. Classification (NCBI taxonomy): domain Eukaryota; kingdom Viridiplantae; phylum Streptophyta; class Magnoliopsida; order Dipsacales; family Caprifoliaceae; genus Lonicera; species Lonicera japonica. Next base: position 110,884 of record JAKCWG010000840.1, on the reverse strand, counting down.
TTTTTTTTTGGGTTTCTTTAGGATCTGGGTTTTGAAGTTTGGGGTGAGAGATTTGTGGGTTTTTTTTTTCCCCTTGGTTTAGATGGGGATTTGCTGAATGATGAATTAACGTGATACATTTTTCTGTTTACTAGAAAAAAAGATCCTTAGCTTACCTTGAGTTTGACCTTCAAATTATACATACACACACACATATATATATATATAGATATATTTTTTCGTCAAACAAAATTGGAGGAGAGGCTTATATATTACTATATTAGCATGTATAGCAGTACTGTAGTAGTAGTGTTGTTGATGGTTGAGGATGGTTAAATGTTTGGTTTGATTATTGATTAATGTTAGATTAATATAATGTTTGCGTAACTTGACCCAGTTGCTAATAACAACTACGTACATACATTTTTATTTTTATGACCATATATATATGTATGTATTTTTATATAATAATCCATTAGATTATGGTCTTCCTTGACTGTCAATTTCATATCTAGGGGGTGAGGGGTATGGATATGTTGGGCGTTAAAATCCTGTCACTGAAAATGAAATTTTTTAGGATAAGGTTTTTCACCCTTTTTTTTAATAGATGTGAGGTTTTTAGATATTGTATTTATCCCTATAAATATTGTATCGGTGAGGATTAGATATGCATTCGTACTATTTGGTAGATTCTTCATTTCTCGATCATAAATATCTTCATGTATTTGACTAATGGAAATACGTTTTGCATAAAAAAATTGCTCTCCTATATATGCCTAGCTAGGATAATTAACTCGTATATTCGTATCAGGATGTTTGATGGTAATTTTTTCTTTGCTTTTACCAAAGTTTTTTTTTAATAAATATCTATTGTGTGCCCTTAATTTGATATTCCATCGAATCCAACACCTGGGTTTACTATAGAGGTACGCTCGTGTTTTTTAAACATTTATTTAAAATGATTGATTTAAATTTTAAGTATTCATCAAAGAAAGTGTATTCCTTTGAACTGATTCATTTAATTATTAAGAGTTAATCTTAAGCGTACGTCGAATTTAAAATCAATAATATTCTAGATGGATTTCATAATTTCTTGGCAAGTCACATATATATAGAGAATAATTTATGGCTGCTTTTCTTGGTCCAGATTTTGCTTTTGATCATGATAAGATTTTATACAGCATATTACATTTGTTTTGATTGAGCTACCCTAACATTAGAGGATTCGGATCCGCGTCCCATTACACAGAGACAAACCACCCCCACCTATTCACATGTGTGCCATATTAATCATCACAATCAAACAATCCACCTTCAATTCAAACACCCCTGCCCTTGTCTATTGCCCTACTTCCAATTTTGCTCTTCACAGCTCGGGTTTATATATCTAGGGGCTCTTGTTGCAATTTTCATGTGGGGCATATCACAAATATATATAATTATAACTATATTTTCCAGATTTAAGATGGCCTAGCTCACTGTTTATGCGTATAATATAACTGTATGCGAAGGGAAAATTTATAAATTTTATTTATTTTCTTTCAAAGCTTTAAGTTATCCTGCAGTTGTAGTGAACTTCAATTAAGAAAATGTACATAAGTTATCATTAATTAATTCTTAAAAGTCACAATCTTGGAACATCATTTGAGGCCACAATAATGTACGTATTACCAGGACATTGTTCGTGGCAACGCCAATAGGGCTGAACATGTAATAGCAGGACATGTTCTTCGTTTTTGTTCTATTTCTAGGTCTAGTTTTGCTCCTGCTGCTCTTAACACAGAGGTTGAGAAAGACTTATTATCAGTGTAGTTGTTTGTTTGCCTGCCTTTGCGGGCTTTTAATCTTTACCGGTCCGGTTTTGGTTGATCCATTCGGTCCGAGGTTTTCTTTGTAGCACATTTTTTTTAGCTTTTTTATAATATATCGCGTAATTATTTTCTTGTGATTATTTTTGGGCATGGTTAATTACATATCCAAACATGGAGTAGAACATGTGGCCCATTTTTTTCCATCAAATTCTTGAGTTCTGTGAGGCTAGCATCATCTAAAAACAAATGTATTAGGTGACTATTGACCTACTGTTGTTTAGTGCTGATTCTGTTTTGTGCATAGATGATTAATTTTTTTTTTTAAATATCTTAAATTATAATATAGAACTTTTAGGCTTCATTGCATATTTATTAATAGAATTAATTTTCACTGTTTAAAAAAAATTCCTGCACTCTGGTTTGAATATTAATAACCCTTGTTCGACATCTACACTTTGCTGATCTCTATGCAATATACTTTTATATAGAATAGAATTAGCCAGGAGCAACATTACATCTAATTAAAGTTAAGTAGCAGGAAGATTTAAAACAAGCTATAAAGGCAATATAGCTAATTCTATTCTATAGCCTTTCAGGTTACGATGCCTCCTATTAGAACTAGTGCTATACCTAACAGTCGCCAGCATATCAAGGAGCGACTGTTGGCGTTGCAGAACGCCATGCCTACTACTTAGAGGCCCCTCACTTAGAGGCCTATATGGACGTTTATTCGGCCACCTACCCCGACGGAACGGTAAGAACTTTTACACTTTACTTTTTGTTATTATTTAGTTATGCTTACTTTATCTATTAAATTCACCCAGAAAGAATAGTTCCTATATGATATTTGCATGTTTTGCCTTATAGAAAGTAGCTTATATAATTAACAAGCAAGGAAGATTACATTAAAAAAATCTGAATGCAAAGAAATTAATTATTAATACAAAACTATTTAAAATGTTTGCCCAACTTTTGAGTGTATGTGTTAATTTCAAAAATTTCTTAGCATAAATCAACTTTTGCTAGTAATATAACACTTTGCCCCTTTGGAGACAATTATGATTATCATTTATTATACTATCTTTAGACACAATGGATTGAAATGACAACTTGAACTGTCATAACACAATAGGTAAGAACATTCTAAAGTTTCATTAATAAACACATGAGAAAATTGAATACCATTAGCCAGTTTGGAGAAATTTATAAGTATATGAACCTATGGGTTGAGAGTTTGAATTCGATTTCATCAACTGTACCTTGCCCTTGCCTTCGCGCGGCTAATTTTACTTTTAACTTGTAGACTTTACTAATATGTTATTGTTATTTGTAGGCGAAGGTGAGAGCCGCCACCGATGAGGCCGTGGCAAAAATAATGACTGATCAGCCCGCCACCGAAGAAGGATCCGAGGCTTCGATCTTGCTCCCTCTTGATGAAGAGATCCGTATCATCGAGAGTGAGATCGGTTCTTCAAGAGGGACTAGGATCCGAGGCTTCGGGAGCTCCGTTGTCAAGGAGCCGAAGAAGAGAGGTCCTGGGGAGCCGGTGCAGATAAACCTTCAGATGGCCGAACGGATTGCCCAACAAGATGCAAGGATCGCGGAGCAAGATGCAAGGATCGCGGAGCAAGAGGCGCGACATAAAGCAGAACTTGCGGCGATGAAAGAGCGGGTACGAGATCTAGTATTGTTGATGATGGCGAATGTTCCTACGGGTGGTGGTAGACCATGAGAGATTTAATGATAGACTAGTTTATTTATAAACTATTTTGCATCTGTATATATAGACTTTGTAAATTTCAACTTTTACTTGTAATTAGACTTTGTACATTTCAACTTTCACTTATAATTAGACTTTGTACATTTTAATACTAGCTTGTTTTTGTGTGTGAATGAATTGAATACAGGTTAATTTGTAGAAATTGTTTTGTGTGATTGAATTGTGTTTGAATGAATTAGTATCAAATTTATAATGCAGGTTGATTTGTAAAAAAGTGTAGGTGTGGCTGCACATTAATACAACCTGTTATAAAACTGGCCTGGAACCACTTAGGAGACATACAAATAAAAGTATGTCGCCTAAGTGATGGACCAAAACACACTTAGGCGACATACTTGAATTTATATGTCTCTTAAGATTACAACTTAGGCGACATAAGATATCATAGTATGTCGCTTAATTGGTAACTTAGGAGACATAAGATATTAGAGTATGTCTCTTAATAGTTTACTTAGGCGACATAAGATATTAGAGTATGTCGCTTAAAATTTAACTTAGGAGACATAAGATATTAGAGTATGTCGCTTAAGATTTAACTTAGGAGACATAAGATATTAGAGTATGTCGCTTAAGATTTAACTTAGGAGACATAACGAAAGTAGTATGTCTCCTAAGTGATTACACTTAGGCGACATATCATATTTAGTATGTCGCCTAAGTTGCCAGATCTTACGCGACATAAGCATTATTAATATGTCGCCTTATATCTTAGGCGACACTTCTTAGGAGACACCACTTAAGCGACATACCTTATGTCGCCTAAGGCTTAGGCGACATACATCATCTCTTAGGAGACATAATTTCTATGTCTCTTAAGTGTCTGTTTCTGGTAGTGTATGACTTTGGAAATCATTTTAAAAGTGCTTTTAATGTCTTGTTTAGATCTCAAAAATAAAGTAGGTGAGTAGAATGCAAATGAAAAATATGAGGGGATGAGAAAAAAGTTATCATACGGGTACCTTTTTAGAACATGATATATATATCACGCCCAAGAGATTGTTAGTCGATGGGTAAGTTATGTACATTAAGTTAGCTGGACGTAACACCTTTAGCCGTCACATCAATATTCAATCTGCTAATGGTTTTATGACATAATGACTAATGAGTTATTCAACATTGAAAGTAGCGCGTCGGTTTTGTTAAAAGAAAAAAAATTCTATGTTACCCAAACCGATTAAATAGGATAAATACGTTGCACTTTCTGGTAACTAACCCTAGCAAAAATAAAACGTTGTTACCAGTTAAAAATGAGTTGTTCCATTAGTTAAGTAAAGGCTAAGATTGCACCTGTATTCAAGAGGCAATATAAATAAATAAAGAGCCATTACCACTATTTGAACCTTTGATTTATTTAATTGATAAATCAGGTACAAATCATTGAACCACATTATACAATAATTGTATATGCCATTTTTCCACTTTTATGGAATTCCACCTCCAGGTGGTTTACATCCTGTAACTCCGGTGCCTATGCATTCATTTCATGGTTGTCTAGCAGATCCTGCAATTATGGAAGAGAGAAGTTTGAGTACAAGTTGTTATTGGGTACACCTAGATCACCATTTTAAGGAGATGAGTACAAGTACATGGGGCTATTAGGCACCCTATCGCTCCAAACTAATAAATTGCATGAAATAGGGCTATTTTGTGAACTCTTTATATTTTATGTTCCCTTCCATAAGTGGTAACTGAAGGTTCGAATATTGACAAATGTGCTACAAAAGTGCGGAATACCGCCACACAAAATTGATCAAAAGAAGATTTTTTACCAAATTCTAATGTTTAAAAGGCTAAATGAAATGATTCGAATAATTTATAAGGGGAGAGGGCATGGAAGAGAGCCTGCACCTTCCCATACCACCAAAAATTTGAAAAATTACTTAAAAATAAGGATTAAAATGGTGGGTTCTGATCCCTAAAGAGCTTGGGCAAATAGATCTAAAATCACCTACAATTATTGAACAGACAAGTGTGAGTACTTGTTATTTAGTATCCTAGAGAACTATTTTGCAGGGGCGCCAACCAATTAGGCGCGTACCAAATAAGGCTATCATGTAAACTTGATATATTTTATATTCCTTTGCATGGTTGGTAAATTATACTTACATATTATCCATTATGTTGGGGAAACTAGACGCCGCTAATTTCCAATTTCCAATTAGAAACTAGACACCACTATTTCACTTCGCACCAAACCTTCATTAAAAAAAAAAACTCAAGCACTTCAATTTGTTTATGTGACAACCAATTTAGTGCTAACCTAAATTTTTTACTTGTGTTATGTTATATATATATATTTACTTTGACTTTTCAATGTAGGACCTTTTGCTAATTAAAAAGATAAAATACTTATATAGTTTTTAACATGTTATATAAGTTTTTACTTTAACTTTTCAATGCGGTTATTACTAATTTGTAGAAAAACATGGGCCGAAAAATTGATTTTTACAACACCATGGTCCTCTTACTCGTACTACAACATGCACCGAAAAATTGTAAGGACATGGCGGGGAAAAATAAAAATATCTCAAAATAAATTTTCAAATAATATGAATGTTTTTTTTCCTTATAAAATGTGCGTATTAGTAAATCTTGTACTTTACACCTTCAATCGAGCTTTCTCTCACTTCAACTATTTGCATTTTCCTTCTTCTTGTAACAAGGATGTCATTGGTTTGCCTCGTGGTGGTAGTGATTGTGTGTCCTTTGTTATTGTGATGCTAGTAAAATCGTCACTTGCATGCAAATGACTTGTATGATGAAATTATCGTTTGTATCAAAAAATTATTTTTAATAAATTATACCAAATATTTTAATATTTAAAGATTCTGTTTTGCCACACTGCCTCTTATCAGGTTGATTTTACAAGGTTATCAAGTATTGATGCACCATATAAAGATTTCATTTGTTTTTAGATATTTAATTTTGCTGTACTGTTAAAGGTTTAGTTTACGCCATCCACTCATATACTATTAGAAAAATAATCAGATTATTCTACTATGGAAATTGTGAAAATAACGAATAAATTAAATTTATTGATCAAGACTTGTTAGATTTCAATTTTCTAAGGTGAAATTGCTCGTTGTAGTGAGCGCTGACAACCTTCGTGAGCACACCCCTCCCAAGATTCAACGATCTCATAATAGAATCCCTATTTAAAACTCTCAAAATACTCAAGGAAAATCAAAGTTGAATAGTATATATATAAGAAATCGTGCATAACGTGTCAAAGACCCTTTAATTATAAGTGTTGCTCAGAAGGCTTGAACTGAGGACATCCAAGCTAAATTTCTAAGCCTCTCCCACTTGAGCTACGTATCCCAATTTAATTATATCATTCACATCTAATATATGAACAACATATATTACCACGTCTGTTATTTTGCTGTGGACGTTAATGCTTAATTTTACTAAAATCCATTACAAAATTAAATAAACAAAACTAGTAAAATTCAATAACAACATTAACCTTTGGAATGGATAAAAGGAAAGGAAACAAACTAACATATATCAATCACTAGTTGAATATTTCTTCTATGCCATGGCAACTTAAAAAAAAATTCTACCGAGTGAGGATGCTAGAAAATATGGCTTTAATTTGTATATCACTTTACAAGAAGTAATTTTTTAAAATTTATTTATAGTTAATGGCACAAATAAGTGAAATACTTTAAACACCACTTGAAGAAAATGTTAAACGTAAAGAAATATGGCCTTTGAGATCAAGTCATGACAAAATAGCTATGTAAACGACGTTATTGCCTCCTTACACGTAGGTTTTCACAGTTGATAACACCTCCAAGATAAAACCCAATAAGACTTGTAGTCTTGTCTCCTCCATGTACACGTCCACATGTAGAATGACAGGTTGAGCCAAGTCAAATCGCATTGCCCAAAACTAATAAAAGTATATTTAAAATATTGATAAAAAATGACATACAAAATTTGAGAGGGGAACAACATCCTTCTAGAACCATCTTTTCTTATTGGAATATAGGTAAAATAATCAAGGTGATACAAAGAATTAATAAAGAAATTAATTAAATAAAATAATTACAATATAATAAATCCATATAACTCCTCTAATTATGAGCATAATCTATTAATAAATCAGGTCAGTTCTAATATGATAGGACTCTCCTAGCTTATGTTCCTAACTGGTGGTTCAGATTTAATTTAAGCCTTTATGTTTTAATAATCCGACGACTTAGAATTGTGATAGCGTACCGGTAATTACAATGATAATTATGACTGCATATTTATTTTATTAGTAGATATGAAGTATTTGAAGCCTTTATAAATTCTTCTGTTATATCTTTATCCATTAATCATAACAATAATTGTGTATTTAATTAATTTATTATTAAATATTGCAATCTTTCAAACTTATTCAAACTTTTGATTGTTTTATTAACAAATACATAAATAGTGATTTAATTCATCATTATAATTGAAAGCTGAGATCTAATTTTCTAACTATAATACCAAATAATACATAATTTTTTTATCTCTTTACTTCACTGTAATAATAATAATAATAATAATAATAATAATAATAATAATAATAATAATAATAATAATAATAATAAGGCATGTTGGTAATATTGATGATAATAATAGGTATTTAGTTAATTAATTATATTAAAGATTTAAATAGTTTAAAACCTATGAAAATTTTAATTGTATCTCTATAGCCAATAAATATTTATTTGTAAATTAGAGTTTTTATATATCTCCAGTATGTCCCTGATTATTTAACATGTAAATTATTTTTATAATAGCATCTCATGTACTACTATATATTCCTATTTTATTTAATTATAAATTATAGCTTCTCTATATTTTTAGCATCCCCATATTATTTAACATGTAGACTATCTATAAAAGAATATGTCGAGTAATAATAATGCATATTTCAATTTTATTTGTACTGTCACGTCAACTTTCTCTCTCTGTAAAACTTCAAAATATAATAAATTTTAATTTAACAATATTTTAATTTTATTTTTCTCGGGACATTGATTTATTTACGATTTTGTTTTTCAATGCTTACAAATTGTATATAAAAATATAGATTAATATTATTATGAAAGTAAAAATAATTATGTTAAAGAAATTTATCTTTCTTATTCATTATTAATAAACTATAAATTTGGTTACTAATTTTGGTTCGATAACAAATAAAACTACCTCAGCAATAGTAATCAAGATTTAGGATGACAAAATATCCATCCCAATAAGTTTTTGACCAACCATGACCCTAAAGCCTGATATTTTGTATTTTTTTAATTGTAGTAAGTATGGGTACATTCTAAACATGAATATGATTTAGGATATATCTAGCTTAGGTTCATGTAAATATAGTATGTTGAATTCAACAAACCCAGATTTTAAGTGAAGGAGAGCCATCTTTTTGGAGCCTTGACGATCCCCGTGATGATGTCCTAAAATATCTCATAATATTGCGTCCCCTACCATTCACTACAAGAAAAAAGGCTTATTATGTCATTTTTTAAGTGTCATTTATCGCTATTTATGTCATTTTTTTACAACTCATAAAGCGACATAATTGCGGGTGTCATATATGTTTGAAAAACCGACATAAATGTAACCTTAAGTATGATGATTCCACATAAAAGCGTCATATTTTTTTAAAATATTATTATATTATATATTATACGTTTTACACAAAATAAAAAATATATTTTACTATTTCTTAATTTCTTTTTCGTTGTTTTTATTTCTTCCATTTTTAAATTACACAATTAATTATCCATTTTTTAAATGTTGTGGAGGGAATTCGAACCTTGGTACTCAGGGTTGTAATACTGGTGTTCTACCAGTTAGGTTAAGACACTTATGTGATAAAATTCTTTATTTAAAATATAAGTTGTACTATTCCGTTATACAATTTAACAAATATATCTCCACTGTTATTTATGAACATATAAAATCAAACATTTATATTCCCAACGTCCACAAACGAATTAATCTCACATCTAGCAACAAAAAATCTATTTAATTTCAACAAAAAGCACTCAAAATCACCAACCTAAGTATAATATTGCACATTTTTGCGGAGATTAGATGTCTTCCATGTATAGTAATTGTGTGTTGTTTTTAGGGTTTTTAGTTTTATTACGGTTTTAGGAAAATTCTAAAATGTTTAGGATTTCAAAAGGTTGTACAAGCATTTCAGATTTTGTATAGGAATTAAAAATAAGTTTTACTATGTCGCTTTTTACAGTGACCATCATATATTGTTATAAGTAAGTAAGTCCCTTAAAAATTGACATATTTAGTCTGTATTAATGTCGATTGCTGTAAAACTAACATAATAACTACATACTTCTAAAAAACGTCATAAGGTGCATGAATTATAATGAGTTTATTGTGTCGCTTTACATAATAATTATCATAGATTATCATAAATAAATATGTCACTTAAAAATTGACATAATTATTCATTATTTATGTCGGTTTCAACTGAACTGACACAATAGCTATAAACTCATAAAAAGTGACACAAATGTGGCACTATTTAACCTTTTATGTCATTCTTGACTTGACCGAAATATTTTAAATAATAAAAGTGACATATTAAGCCCTTTTTCTTGTAGTGATTATTCGATTATTAGGCATGTATAAGTAGTTTTTACTATCAATATCAATTATTTATTAATATTTTAACATTTAGTTATATTAAATTCAATGTCATTTTCGAGTTCTCAAAATTATTTATATGTTCTCAAATTTAATTATATTTTTTTATTATAAATAGTAAAAATTAATTTTTTGAATGTAAGAATTTTAATTTTTAACACCCCTTTGTTTCGAAAAAACAAATACAAAGGGCATCATATCATATATACATTAACAACTTCATTTTTAATCATTAAAAAATTTAGAACTCGAGAATTTATTTATTTTTCACTCAGGATTAAAGTAGTGATATTTACAATATCAATTTGTTTGACCAAAAAAATATAATTAATTATAAGAAATGATAAAAAAATAAAAAATAAAAAATTTAATTGTAGGTGATAAGGGCATATTCAAAACTTAGAGCATATAAGGTATTATATTTATTATTTTTTAAAAAATAAAATAATAATAGTTTATTTTCTGTAACAACCTAAAATATCTCGCATCGATATTATAATAAAAAGCTCATTGGTATATATGTGGGTGTAATTAACCTAACTTACAATTTGGGCTAGCCATTTTAATAGAGAACCGTAGAGAACCCGAATGGTTACATATGGTATCAGTGCAGATCCACGAACAATATCATGTGACGTGTGGACATTGCTGGTCGGGTCTGTGCCCGGCCTGACGAGAACGTTGGGGATTTAACGAGGGGAGATTGTAACGACCCAAAATATCTCACATCGGTAGTATAATGAGAAGTTCCCTGGTATATATATAGATGTAATAAACCGAACTTACAATTTGAGCTAGGCATTTTGGGACAAATCTTGGACTACAACCACGTGACGTGCTAATATTGTGGGTCAAATTTGTGTTGCTGACGGCGAGCCGGAATAACTAGATGATAAACGCTTAATATTGTCATTCATTTGCTCATTTTCGGAGTTGTTTGACGCGTTTATTTCTCTAAAATACTCGGTTTGCCAACTTATTTCGCGATTAGTCTCGTAGCACTTTTGTATTTAACAATGCTTGGAAAGGCATATTTTTGTGTTTATTTTGGTGTCTTTAGATTTCAAGAAATATTGTATTTAATACAATAGTGGAATTTTCCATGGACAAAAAGAATTCAAGATAGTGGAATTTTCCATGGACAAAAATAATTCAAGAAAGTCTCCATGTCCATGTGATTAAAGAGCATCCAAGAAAGAAAGTCTCCATGTCCATGTGATTAAAGAGCATCCAAGAGAGAAAGTGGAATTGTCCATGTGATTAAAGAGTATCCAAGATAGTGGAATTCTCCACCAAAAATAAACAATAAAAATAAAAATTAAAAAAATAAAATTAAAAAGCATTGTTTATTATTTTAGCATCCAACACAACTCTCATATTTATAGTCTTCATTGTTGTGTTGGAGAGGACACTTTTATTACTTCTCATTTCTCAATTTATAGAGAGCTTGTAATAGTTTTATTTTCTAGAGAGAGAAATGGAGTTCACTTTTATAATTCTTGTCTCTACATTTATTATGGAGTAAATTTCTTTGCTAAGGCTAAAAGATGAAGTTTGCAATGCATTAATTATGTAAGTTCAATTCTCATTCCATTGTTAGTATTGTTAAATACTTTTTGAATCCTTCATCTTCTCCATTTTTTCAACCATTCATAAACTAGTAAGATAATTTTCATATGATGATTTGACTTTGTATGCCTTGTATACATAGATCTCAAGCATTAATGAGAAAATGATACACTTGTGTATTTCTTACTAGCTTATGTCCATTCTTTCTTTGAATGAGATACTTTTCATTGCCAAGCATGATTAGTTTTTGAATATTCATGGAAACACCATAAATTTGAGATTTTAATCTTTTAATACTTTAATGATATGTTGAGTGCTTTCTATACTTTATGTGATTTTAAGACTCATCATCTTCTTAGTTAAAGTATTGCCAAAGAGGATCTTTTAAATTTATGTCATAAAAAACTTCATTAATCATTTTAAGGATTCAATTTGTATTTATCAAATAAGTCTATATAGGACGGTTTGACCTCCACCTAGACCTCCCAATCTTAGACAAATGAAATGTTATGATTTATCGAGCTAAACTCCTTGTAGTTGGCCATTTTCATAATCAAGTCATTTGCCTAGGGGAAACTAACAATGAGTTCTTAAATGCCTAGTTTAAATTTATGCCTTTTCTTTTTGTGTATTTTAAGTTTGAATCTTGGTTGATATTATATGGGAATGGGTTGCACTTGCTTCACACCCTTTGTCACAAGATAAAAATGAGAGATACACTTGTGTTGATATTTGCTTACACCCTTTCTTTATATGGCATTTATATGGGAATGGGTTGCTTTTGCTCCACACCCTTTTGCTTAGAAATGGGTAAAATATTCAACACTTAGGAATTGCATTGAGAACTTTGAATGAGATTGATTTTACTTAACTTTGCAAAACAAATGAATTCTATAATGCCTTAGCCTTTTCTCATCTATTGTTATATCATTTTAATTTTTATTGCAAGACTTTAAAATCAACCATTAAAATCAACCAATTAAATTCTCTTCACAAAACCTTGGACTCGTAATCACCACATCGTCTTTCCGACTATCCTTGTGGTTCGACACTTGGACTTACCAAGTATTATAACTTGACAACCTGCACTTGGGTACCTAAGCACGGAAGTATTTTCGGCGCGTCACTAGATACGGCTAGCTAACAAGGGAAGACTATAACGACTTAAAAATATCCCACATCGATAGTATAAGGGAAAAATCCTTTGTATATATGTGTGAACAATGACCCTAAATCACAACTTAAGCTAGCCATTTTGGGGGGAGGACCCGGGTGGTTATATATGGTATCAAAGTGGACCCAGGACCACTATCACATGAAGTGTTGATATTGTGGGTCGGGTTTGAGCAGCAAACGACAAGCTTTTGTGTGTGACCCCGATCTGACGAGAATGTCAGGGATTTAACAAGCGGAGATTGTGAATCTCACATCGGTAGTGCAATGTGAACATCAATAGTGTAATCATTTTAGGGGAGAACTCGGACGGTTACATTTTCTCTGGAAACTAATTATAATTTTGAAATATTATGCTGATCTGAATATAAACATATCTATTTAAATTTGTCTAAATGAAACATATTAATTTAAACTTGATTATTGTCTTGGTATACATTTATTCTATATGTGATTAATAATTTCTAAATTTTAAAAATCCAAAAGGTACTAATGGAATAAATGGATTACGTTGGACTTCACTTTAGGGGATCAATAGTTAAGTTTAGGGTTTTACCAAATTTGAATTCGATATATCTAAAAATATGATTAAAATTAAACTTGACTAAAAGTATATTTATTTAAAAAAATTAAAAATCTATCCAGATTACTATACTATACGTATAAATCTCAACTCACTATTTTCCTTCTTACCAGTTGTAATTAGATTGTATCATAAGGGTATTTTAAAGAAAAAATGTTATATTTTTGAAGAGTTAAGACAAATGGACAAAATTTACGTGAACTCGAACATGAGCCATTTAACACCCATACTTTTCCAAATTATAAAATAAAATAGAAAGAATCCGCCCTATATTAGGGTTTGCTTAGTCGAAAATCCGTCGAGTTAGGCAATTTTCCATCCCTAATTATAATGGAAGTGCAATTAGTCAGATTTAATTTACTCTACTACTCTTTGAATAATAGGCATACAATTATATTTTTAACATTTAGTTAAGATTAAAAATTAAAATTAGTGTGTCAAATGGGAAAATTTAATTCCTCTTATTTAAATTAAAAGTATACTACTACCTTTTTAGTATAATATTAAAATTAATTTCTTTGAAAAATAACAAAATTGGAATAATAACTCTTAATATGAGATAAAAAAAAAAATTACGAGTAATTATAGAAATAAAAAAAAAGTAGTAATAAATATAATTTTAGATAGTGTGATCAATTACATAGAGGCCCAATTGAATCGTGCTGTAGGCACGGGCATTGACTAGTAGTATTAAATATCGTGATTTATATCCAATATAAGGGTAATTATTAAATTTATAACTCAAAACATTTAAATAAATAGTAATAATAATAATTATTATTATTTTTATCAAAAAATTCCGATAATTCCCCACTGTTTTAATAAAAATAAAAGATTGAGATTATGTTATTTAGAATATTCCATCTCGAAAATCTCCCAAAATTTTAATTTGAAAACATATTACAAAATAAGATAAGGCAATTTAATATTATGCAACTGGTGTAGTAATCTTCTGGGCATTAAAATACACTTAATGTTGACAAATTACATTTGAGGGAATAGGTCCCTTTGATCATATTTCCATTGTAACTCACACAATATGTGATATTGGACTTGCTTATGCGGGTTACACTATTAATGACCATGAGCTTTATCTTAATTCACTTGACAGCTTCAGAGGTACATAGTTTACCGCCTAGGCTAGTTTTAGTCATTTATATTGGCAAAAGCTATTTTACTCGTACTATGGTAGTATTGAGCATATCATAAATATTAACTTAGTTTAGTAATTGTGCAGTTGTGCTTGCATTTCCCAGAGAGAGAAACTAATTCATCGAGAAAGCTTCAGCTCATCCACGAAAAATTTTGTGTTTCATAAAAGAACTTAATTGACGTGTATGCTTTATATATTAAATTACAAGACGTAGCACCGTTAACCGTCATAGAAGCTTTCTACTAATGAGTTACCCAAAATAAAATCATTCAAAATTAAAGTAGAGTACGCGCCAATTTTGTTAATAAATAAAACTATATGTTACCCAAACTGATAAAATGGAATGAATACATTGCACTTTCTGGTAACTAATTTTATGTTACCCTTGCAAGAATAAGGTGTTCTGACCAATTAATAATAAGTTGTTCCGCTGGTGAATTAAAGTAAAGCCTAAAATTTATTGCACCTATATACAAGAGGCCATATAAATGTAAATAACAAAAGAGCTATTACCATTATTTGAACCTTTGATTTATTTAATTGATAAATATGGCACAATTCATTGAACCTCATCTGCATATACAATAATTGTATATGGGCTATTTTCCCTCTTTTATGGAATACCTCCTCAACGTGGAGGTCCATGTTGCTTTGTAACAGGTCCTGCAATTATTGAAGAGAATAGTGTGATTATTTTAGAGTTTTATTTTACAAGTAACAAATGTAAATACAAGTTGCTATTGGGCACCCTTGAGTAGTATTTTGCATGGCTCCAAGCCAGTACATACCGCCAATAGGGCTATTATGTAAACTCTATACATTTAAGAGGGCCGGTCTTGAGTTTTGAGGGGCCCTAGGCGGATTTTTGTTTTCGGGTCCTTTTGTATTTTTATATGTTTATGTAATATAACGACACTAATAAATTTTAACAAAAAAATTATATAGCAATGAAATTTGAAAAGTTACAAAAAGTGTAATAAAATTTCTTACCATGACCATTAGGCGGCCATGCACTTGACATTGTAACAGGTCCTGCAATTATTAAAGAGAATGGTGTGATTACTTTAGAGTTCTATTTTACAAGCACCAAATGTAAATACAAGTTGCTATTGGGTACCCTTAAGTAGTATTTTGCATCGCTCCAAGCCAATACATTCCGCCAAATAGGGCTATTATGTAAACTCTATACATTTTATGTTCTCTTTCATGTATGATGACTCACATCTCGATACCTAACACATGAACTACCAAAGTACGAAATACCAACTTAATAAATTGGATAGAAAACGGTTCTTAATCAATTTTTTTTTTAAAAGTTTATTACAAATGTGTTTTTTACACATGATGATCTGTATCTGTACTTCAGGTGTTTTTTTACACATGATGACTTGTTGAATTGTTAATTTGAAAAAAAATGTTATTTGATATTTTATATAATATTTGGGTCAAAACAATAATTTTGCACAAAAAGCCTGCACTCGGCCACTTAAATTAAATAGGAAAGGGAATTCCAAATATTTATTCACATCATCACATGTATACATATGTACTCTCTTTGTTTCGAATTAAAATTTAATATTTAACTTTTTATTGAAAATTACCAGTGTCTATGTGAATAGGTCTAGCAGCCCCTGCAATTACGAAATAGAAAAGTGTACATACAAGATGCTATTAAGTGCCTTAGAGTACCATTTTGCAGGGGACGCCAACCAATTAAGTGCACGCCAAATAAGGGTACGTACGATGTGGACTTTATATATTTTATTTTCTCTTGTATGATTGGTGACTTGTATTTACCGATTTTCCATTATGTTGGAGAAACTAGACGCTACTAATTTTAATTATAATCTTTGATACAAATAACAAACGAAAAATTGACACAGTCGAAATTATTTAAGACAAAAAAAACAAACTAATTGCACACCATAGAAAATTACGTGGTATCAACAAACTGCCGCTAATTTAAGGTGCATCAAGCATACACTAAAAAATGAAGAGTCAAAGTAAAATAAAAAAAATATGCACTTTCCTAAAATATCCTCCTAATACAACAACCATTAACTTTGAAAACAAGCAAGGCGGAAAAAAAATATATTGTGGAATCATAGCTTGTATCGAAAAACGTTATTTCTCAAAATATATTAAACCATGCTCATGATGCATATATATATAATTCTAAGTATGCCGGAAAAAAAATATTCAAACAATTATGTTTTACTAGATCCTATGTATATATACAAGCGTGTAATGTCAAGTTCGTATAAATTTTGTTTTTGTATTTACAAAGGAATTTAAAAACGAAATTATTGGAGTATAGTGAGAAATTGCTAGAATTGTTTTGTTAAAGTGACACACTCTATAAGAGCATTCACACCGAACCAACTAAACTTAGACACAAATACATAAATACGGGAGTAAGTTCCTTGAGTGACTACACCAGATAGAGCATAAAAAATAGTCGTACGGGTGCACCAAACCCTAATAAATTTATAGATTAAAAAAATTAAAATAGAAAAGGCTTCATACGAGTGTGCCTCACTCGTACGAGTCATATGAGTAAACCACATTCGTATGACTCATACGGGTGCGGTACGCCCTTGTTCTTTTTTTCTTTCTCTTTTTTTTTTGTACGAGTAAATTTGACTTGTATGGATAATACGAGTTTGAGCCCCCATGTGATGAAAGTTTGCTCTCTCTCTCTCTCTCTCTCTCTCTCTCTCTCTACCATACAAAGGTACGTAAGTTTGGCTATTTAGTAGCCTCGGCTCTGGGTAATTTACCATACCCACCATGGATGCAATAACTTATATTGCCAAACATATAATTTTTCGAGCTTGCGCACAAAAAGTATGCGCCACAGTTATAGTGGCAAAATTTGTGGTGAATACCATTTTCGGCACATATATTGTAAACAATAACAATTTTTTTGTGGCAATCAACAATTTTGCATCAGGAAATGCTTTTTAGTGAGGAAATTATACTCTCGACTATAAAATTCGTCACAAATTGGCCTTTGTTTGTACTGTATTTCTACTAAAACAAGTTTCAATATCATGTAAATGGTGAGTATAATAAAAGAACAAGGAACAAATAAATAAAAAGTAGTATTGTGAGTGAATTGTGTTGGGTAAAAAAGTTAATTACCTCTTTGTGATGCTGCATATGGGATAAAATATCCTGCAACCAAGATAATTATAAGAAGAATAAGAGAACTAATTTTGAACAACTTCATCTTTCCTCTTAGAAAACTAGTGATATTATAATTTTAACAAATAATCATCCTCTTTAAATAAGTAAAATTGATTTGCCTTTTTGACTTGGGTCAACCCAATACTTGATTTGTGCAATGAAAATACTCCCATATGGTTCCCACCTTTTCAATTAATTAATGCTAGTCAATTGTTTGGGTAAAAAAGTTGATAATCACGAGAAGAAAAAGAGAACTAATTTGGTACAACTCCATCTTAATTTCCTGTGAGACAAGTGATAATATATAATTGTCAAGTAATTTTATAAGACCATGAAAAATTGTAATATCAATATAATATAATTATTTTAATTAATATATAATGACCATATTTAATATATTAATTTTTATGTTATTTTTTATGTTTATATAAAATTATTGATAATTATGGTGATTATTATTTTTAGCTCCTCGTCAAATAAAACCCCCCTTTTTTTATTTTCTCCAAGGTCAACTCAATACTTAATTTCCTGAGAAAAGTGAAGATATATAATTGATGGGTTATTTTAAGCTTCTCCTCAAATAAATAACCTTTTTTTTTTCTCCCCTTAGGTCAACTCAATACCTAATTTCCGGTCTGAATTGTTGCACAGAAAATGGTCCCACATGTTTAATACTAGTCAGCATTTCACAGCTATCACGTACTATTTGAAACAAAAATTACTCTGAAAGATTGCTCTCTAAAAATCAAAAGATACTCTTTAATGTAGAGAAAATATGGTGGAGATGTTTTAATACGAAATAATACCATACAAGTGTTCTTAATACTAACGGAGCTAAAATATTAGTCCAGAAATAAATATATATTTTATATTTTTTTAATTTTGTAATTAGTATTTTTTTTGATGAAATTTTGTAAAAATGTTCTACAAAGATGAAGAACATCTCCACCAAATTCATCAAAAAAATTTATTGAGGAGCATGCCAAATAGCCTGGTCCATAAATAAGGTCTTCAAGTTAAGATCCTTACTTAAAAATTTTCATGTATATATATATGGTTCCAAGTATGCCGGAAAAAAAATATTAAAACAATTACATTTAACTAGATCCTATGTACATACACGCGTGTAATGTCAAATTTGTATAATGAGAAATTGTTAGAATTGTTTTGTTAAAGCGACACACTCCATAAGAGCATTCACACTAGACCAATTAAACCTGAACCCAAATATGCAAATATAGGACTAAGTTTCTTGAGTGGCTACACCGGATACGACATAAAAAATAGCAAACCCGTATAAATTTATAGCTTACCGAAAAAAAAAATAGAAAAAGCTCCATACGAGTGTGCCTCACTTGTATGAGTCATATGGGTGGGGCACACCCTTATTGTTCTTCTCTTTTTTTTTAAGAATAAATTTGTCTCGTATGGTTGCTATGAGTTTGAGTTACCTGCGTGAGAAAAAATTTAAGCATATGATAAGTTTATCCTCTCTCTCTATCATATAAAGGTAAGTCTGATTATTTAATTACTTTCACTGTGGGTATTGTACCATTCCTACTAAGGATGCTCTAACTCAAATCGCCAAACACATAATTTTTCTGGCTTGTGCTGAAAAAATACACGCCATTGTTATGGTTGCAAAATTTGTGGCGAGTTGCATTTTTGCTACAAATATTGTAAACAATAACCATTTTTTGTGGTAATCATTAATTCTGCATTAGAAAATGCTTTTTAGTGAGGAAATTATACTCTCGATTATAAAACTCACCACTAATTGACCTTTTTCTTTTTCTTATGCTGCATATACTAAAACAAATCTGAAGATTATGTAAATGGTGAGTATAATAAAAGAACAAGGAACAAATAAATGAAAAATAATATTGTAAGCGAATTGTGTAAGGTGAGCTGAAGACTTAATTTGCAGTCTAAATATTGCATGGAAAATGATCCCACATGTTTAATACCTGTCAACATTTCGTAGTGTAAATTATAACCACGTTTTGTCTATATAGAACTAAAAGTATTTTTAATTGACTAATCAAATTATAACCACATCTTGTTTGATGAGATCGCATGCTTGAGGGTAAGAAGAGGTGCCAAAGCACGCCGAGTCCCCAGTATGCCAAGATAAGAAGCTGCTGGTGCCGAAACTCCTAGGGAGGGGAGCACGTGTCATAGCATCCATAGAACACGTGGGAGATACGTGCAGATGGTCACACCAAATCATACGGAACTGTGCAAAATCATGTAGATCCACACTGCTCCACTACAAATGTACTAATTCAGAGGTTGTTAGTAGTGGATAAGGGAATGAGAGTTGGATTGTTATCCAAGGCTTACCCTTTTTAGTCATTTTACGATCAACCCTAATGAGCAGATGTAACCTTAATTATATACATATAAATAGAAAGGGAGAGGCTCGGAAAGAGAAGTTGATGATTGCTAAGTATTTTGGGCAGAGAGAGAGAGTTACTAGTTTTACTTAATCTGTTTTAGAGAGAGAAAGCTTGTAACATTATTCATATTGCCTTAAGAGCTCAATACAGCAACCACATACACACAAATGGAGGACGTACGACTGGACCAGCTTTGGCTCTGCCGGGGAAACCTACCGGACCCAAAAAAATCTTTTGTCACACCCTATTCATTTTTTCCATACCCTCTGACTCGTTTCTCGATTTTTCGTTCAATAACAAATGGGTCGAATCACAAATTTTTTGCCACCTACAGTTTGGCGCCATTTGTGGGAATCGAGAGAGAGTCTTTTTCAATTTTTTTTAAAAAAAAATAAAAAACGTGAGTGTTATCTCATTCAACACCGGCAAAAGTAGGAGTCATCACCATGAAACAAGAGCAATTACGTCATGAATTTCGCAGGCGCAACTCACCGGAGGAGATGGCAGATTGCCACCTCTCTAGCAACAACAGAATGATTCTCAAAACCCGCCAGCCCCCACGATTCAGAGTCCAGTGGACAGTAACTACGATGATTTCGATGTCATTAGCGAGCTTGCCGTCAACAATGGCACCGCACTGAGGTTGGAAAACCAAACCTTACACAAGCTTTTGAGAAAGTACATGACAAAATCTGTCTCCAGGAATGTAGAGGAAGAAGACACAGCAACATCGACCGTCAGGCGACCGCAAACTGTTAATGTTGCAACTGAGAACCCAGTACCCGCTCAAACCTATACTCAGGGCTAGAATGATAAGCAACCACTCTGTGTACATATTTTCACCCCGGAGGTCCAAGTGACAAAACCTAGGGTAAGTGTGTTTGATAGAATAGTGGAAAAGGATTCTGGGCCCAAAGCTTGGGCAGAAAATGACCTGAGGAAATTGATTGAATCTATAGTGGGGGAAAAATCTGTGGCCTACAGTCCCAGAGATTTAGTAAAAATATCATTGGGAGAGTAGAACGGCTCATCGTTCACGAGGCACATAACCGAAGCCCTACCACCCAAAAAGCTACCTTAACCGAAATTCAACATTTATAATAGAAAAACGGACCCGGCTGACCATGTCAGGTATTATTAGCAGGTCATGGCTTATTGGATTTCAGACAGTGACGTGATGTGCCAAATTTTTTTCAGTGAGCCTGGGAAAGGTTGCTCTTAGATGGTTTCCGCATCTACCGGTCTGTCAAATCGATAGTTTTCGAGAACAGGCTGAGCAGTTTACTTCCAAGTTCATAACCAGTAGCTGGGTGGTGTCCAGAGGTGCTAGCAAATATGAGGCTGAGAAGGGATGAAACTCTGAAAGAGTACTTGTCCAGATATTAGGAAATATTTCAAGAGGCAGAGGGTTGTGATTTACAAATCAGCTTGAACACCTTCAAGCATGGGTTCCACAAGGATGATAATGGCATATACAACTCCTTAAACTGCAAACCTCCTCAAATCTTTGATGAGTTGCTATTGATAATCGAATAGTATGCCCGCATGGAAGATGATGATCTGATGTTTGGGAACCGAAAAAGGAACATGAACGCCAGCAGAAGTGAAGAACGGGGTGGCAAAGGTCCTGATCATTCCAAAAAGAAAAAATGGGAGGA
The DNA here is from genome assembly GCA_021464415.1 of Lonicera japonica. Lineage (NCBI taxonomy): Eukaryota > Viridiplantae > Streptophyta > Magnoliopsida > Dipsacales > Caprifoliaceae > Lonicera > Lonicera japonica. Next base: position 88,927 of record JAKCWG010000840.1, on the reverse strand, counting down.
TTTCTCATGAGTTGGAGATATATGATGGCTATCGGGTGGTCCACACAATCTTCACCAAACCAATCCACCAAACCATGTTTCAGATCAAGGATGAGCCGTACTTTGAGTGGCGATACCATGTGGCGGAGAGCCAGAACTGAGAAATAAGAGAGTGAGATGTTCGTATCATATCACAAGGATCACGGCCATAAGACAGAAGAATGCAAAACCCTTAAGCAGTTTTTAGAGGGTTTACTAGCAAAAGGGCATCTAGCCGAGTTTGTTAAACCAGCAGAGAAAGCGAAAAAGAACAAGGCAGAGAGTAGTAATGCTGGTGAGTGTAGAGACAAGGAAGTTCCAAAAACATTCAATGGGGGTGATATATGTGATTCACGGATATACCAACCAGGACTATGTTACGAAGAATGCAATGGGAGCTTATGTGAAGAGAGCCTAGTGTGTTGAAAGGGTATTCGGGGCCGAGGTGATGTCAATTACGAACTACATAAGGGAAAGGCGTGATAAACGGCCGTATAAGATCAAATTCACTGAATAAGACATGCGAGGGGTAAGTACCCCACATAATGATGCACTGGTGCTGACTGTTAATATCAATACCTTTGATGTTAAGAGAGTAGTAATCGATCCCAAAAGTTCGTTCGAGATAATGTACCATAGCATGTTTAAGAAGCTAAACCTCCCACCTTCTCAGGTCAAGAGTATTGATTCGCCCGTATTCAGTTTCAACGGAGAAGCAGTTTGGTCTATTGCTATAGCCGAGGTGGCAGTGCGTTTGGGGCCGAAGCAGAGAACTGTGGAATTCATAGTCATGGATATCGATTCTCCTTATAATGTGATCCTTGGCAGAGGGTGGTTGACCCAGATGAATTCTGTTTCCTCTCCCCTCCACCAGAAACAAATGATGGAGTGGTTGTAGTTCGGGGAAAGTAGGAAGATGCCCGCATGTGTTTCGGTTTGGCGGTTCAGGGAGCCGCAAATGTTAAGCACTCATCAAAGAATGCCGATACTGCTGAGACAGGGGGCAGGATTGCCGAAGTACTAAAGACCACAACAGTTGAAACAATCAACAAGGGAAAGAGGAAGGAAGCTGAATTACTTGAGGACTCCAGCAAGAGGACAAGGTCCCCAAGAACTACTAGCAATTACAGTCAAAGCAATCCTTTGAAGGTGGGACACGAGGACTGCCAGTAGAAAAGGTACTCAAGGATGTGATTCAGGTCCCCGCAGTGGAGGGTTCGAACACCGAGGAAAGGTTTTTCCTGATTAGAAGTTTGTTGACGGCTGAAGAGAAGAGTAAAATGATTGAGTTCCTGAGGGCCAATGTGGATGTATTTGCTTGGCAACCTTCTGAAATTCCAAGGATTGATGCCGAGGTGATGTGTCACAAGTTGCACATTGATAAGAATTACAAGCCAGTGAAACAGAAACCCAGGAGGATAGCACCAGAGAAAGCCAAAGCAGTGGAAGATGAAGTGCAAAAGTTATTGGACATAGGGACAATAAGGGAGGCTGAGTTCCTAGAATGGATTTCAAACCCTGTTGTTGTTAAGAAAAAGAATAGCAAGTGGCGTGTTTGCGTCGATTTCATTGACCTTAACAGGGCATGCCCGAAGGATAGTTTTCCGCTACCAAAAAAAGATCTGCTGATGGGATTTAGCACCTGGACATAAAAGGATGAGTTTCTTAGATACGTATTCCGGTTACCACCAGATACCCTTGTTCGGCCCAGACCAAGAAAATACAGTGTTTATCACCACTATGGGCCTATATTTCTATAAGGTAATGCCTTTCGGCCTTAAGAATGCCGAAGCAACTTACTAGAGGCTCGTGACAAAGATGTTTAGGGAGGAAATCGGAAAATCCATGGAAGTTTACGTGGACAATATGCTATTGAAAAGCAAGAAATCAGTCGATCATATTTTCGACTTGGAGAAAACCTTTCAAATACTGAGGCACAACAAAATGAAGTTGAACGCTAGTGAAGTGCACTTTTGGGGTAAGTTCTGGAAAGTTCTTGGGTTTTCTGGTAAATAGCAGAGGCATCGAAGCCAATTCGGAGAAGATACAGGCATTGTAGAATGTCAAAGCACCAAAGAACCTCAAAGAAATGCAAATTTTATCCGGTATGATCGCATCTCTAATTCGCTTTATTTTTAAATGTTCGGATATATATCAACCTTTATGATAAACACCCAAAAATGCTATATTGTATACCCTAAAAGCTTCTTGGTAGTCCATTATTATTGCCTAAACTGTGCTAATATCATCTTTTGTTTGCTTTATAACTGAAAAGTGAAAAGAGCACAATTTTGTGCCAAATTTAACTAACAATGCAACAAAGATGTGTCAAAAAGCAATGGAAATTGTTCCAGTGGTTAGTAAAGCTTGAAAAAGATGATTGCTCATGTTGTAAGAGGTGTGGAAGTCCAAATCTAAGAAGAAGTGCAGCAATATTTAAGTGCGCGAAAAATATGGTTTTGATCATTTATGTGACAGTTCGGCATTTTGATCATAACTTTGCGCTTAGAACTCAGATTTTTTTGTCCTATATATGGTTGGAAAGAAGACACAAAGGGATACAACTTTCGTTATTTGATGATCTTCAGATTCTAGTATCTTGATGGTGAAAAAAGGCCCTAAACCTACTACCTGCGCACAGCCGCGGAAATGTGTGGTTGTATTTCTCTCTTACGGGCCCTCTTCCAGACCATTTACCTCATTATCTATAATGGAAGCCCACATAAATATTCTCCAGAAGCCCATGTTTTTAATCGTTCCATCAACTAAGTCCATTATCTCCTTTACCTTATCAAGCACTTTCCATTCCTAAAATTAACTTTCTTGCTCTCCCCTCCATCTAAATTAATTCCTTTTCTAAACCTTCCATTTTTCTCCCCTTAAACCCCAATCCTTACACCTATAAATAAAGGCCCTTAGCCCCCATTCTAGACACACAACCACAAGAGAGAAATAAACTTATGAAGAGATAGAGAGAGAAGGAGTCGCGCACGCCACCATCGGTAGAATCATTCAACTGGAGTTCTAAATTTCAAGGAGATTTTTATTTATTGCAATTTTTATTATTATTTTGTAAGTTCCTCTTTGATATTGAGATTAATATTTTAATTGAGCAATGAAAGTTTATTTAATATCATTCTTGTGTTCAATATTCATGATGGAAGGCTAATCTCATTTCAAGGGGAGAGATGAAACCCCAATATTTAATTTAACTTATATTATATTATTGCATGTAGTACCCATGTGCTTAATTTAATAAAAAATCCTTTTGATTGACCTCCAAAAGAGGCAACCAATTTAGTGTGATTATTCATTTAAGAAACAAACTACACACCATAGAATTTTCTTGAGTTGATTTTAATCACTAAATTCTCTTCTAAACTTTAATTGTTAATATGGATAAGTGTTGAACCTTTGTGTTTTCCTTAAGTGGCAATTCATTGGAAGCTTACTTTAATCCATGTTATTATTTTTATAAAAGAAGCAAATTGGATTTTACAAAAGATTTAAGATAAAAATTGGTTTTAAGGTTATATCTTGAAATTACTAGTTTACTTGAATATTAAGTTCATGCTACATACCATAGGTGACTCCTAAGTGTTTAAGTAAATTAGAATTTCTATTTTGTCTTAGGTACATACATGTGGTAATGAAATAGTTAAAATGAAGTAATTGGTGGTGGATTCTTAACCCTTTAGAGTACTTAAAAGGCAAAGAACTTCATGTGGGATGAAGAGTGTGCAAAGCACTAGCCGACTTAAAAGCATACCTGAGAAACCCACCGCTCATATCCATCCCAATTCCCAATGAGAAACTCTTTGAATATCTCTCATCATCCTTTAAAGCTGTCAGTGCCGCCCTGGTTAGGGAGCATGAAGCCTGTGTATTATGTTAGTAAGATTTTGGTCGCGGCCGAGATGAATTATTTACCAATTGAGAAACTGGTGCTTGCCTTCATTATGGCGTCTCGGCGGCTCCGCCACTACTTTGACGCACATCGAATTAAGATTCTCACTTCGACGCCGATGAAGGCATCCCGACGCCGAGCCGACTTATCTAGGCGCATGAAGCGATGGTCCGTAGAGCTGGGCTGATTTCACATTGAGTACGAACCACGAACGACAATCAAGGGGCACGTATTGGCTGATTTCATTGCCATGTTTACTGACTGCCCCATGGCGTAGACCGACCAGCTTTCAGATCAAACAGTTGTAACGGCTAACTCGTCACCTATTCCAATTGGGAGGCAAGATGGGCCAGATATAATGGATGTCGATTCTTTAGGAGCCCACACCCAAGAGCTGACGGCTGACGAAATCTCCACACAGAGATTTGATGCTTGGACCCTATTCATCGATGGGTCTTCTACCAGAGAAGGATCAGGGGTTGGAATTGTATTGAAATCCCCCAACAATACAATTATAGAGCAGGCCATACGCTTAGGCTTTTCTGCATCGAATAATGAGGCCGAATATGAAGCTTTGATTATGGGTCTCAAAAGGGTAAAGACTTTGGCAGTCAGGAACCTCAATATTCACTATGCCTCCCAATTGGTCACAAACTAGCTAACAAGAGAATATGTTGTCAGAAACCAAAGAATGGGGGCATATATGAAACTGGCCCAGAAATTGTTCAAAGAGTTTGACTTCGCATACATCGAAAGGTTTCTCAGAGCAAACAACAGTCATCCTGATGCGTTGGCCACTCTCGCCTCGGCAATCCATTCAGATTTGAAGCGGGTGATTGAGGTAGAGTTTTTGCCTAGGCCGAGCACAAAAACTGATAAAGTGCAGGATATGATCTTTGCGATAGATTCCGATTTAGGGGTCTCATGGATGGACCTGATTGTTCGATATTTAAAAACTAGGGAATTACCTAGTGATAGCTCAGAGGCTTACCAAATTGAAGTTCAAGCCAACCGGTATTGGATATCTCCAGACAACAAGTTATATTGAAGATCATTCTCTAGTCCCTACCTAAAGCGTGTACATCCGAAGCAGGTCCAGTAGATATTACATCAGTTGCACGAAGGCAGCTATGGAAGCCACACTGGGCAGACTATGGCCCAAAGAGTAATAAGACAAATTTACTAGTGGCCGTATATGCAGAAAGATGCTCTCGTTTGTGCAAAGAAATGTGACAAATGCCAAAAACATGCACCGATCATCCACACCCCAAGCGCCGAACTCTGTCCTATCATGAGACCTTGGCCATTTACCCAATGGGAGTTGGATATACTTGGCCCTTTCTCAAGAGCATCTGGGTCCAGAAGGTTCCTACTGGTCACAACAGATTACTTTAGCAAATAGGTGGAAGCTGAACCTCTCGTTAACATCACTGATTCAGCGTAAATGTTTTCCTATGGAAGAATATTGTCACGCATTTTGGCATCCCAAAAATCATAGTCGCGGATAACAGCACCCAGTTTAAAAGCAGGAAAATTTGTAGACTCTGTGAAAAGCTGGGGATTTGGCAGAGTTTCTCTGGTGTTGCTCACCCTTAAACAAATAGCCAACCCAAGTCATCGAAGAAGGTTATTCTGGAAGGATTGAAGAAGAGGTTGCACGATGCTAAGGGGAACTGGGTGAAAGAGTTACCGTCAGTGCTCTGGCATTCTGAACGACGCCAAGACGATTCATAGGAGAAACCCCGTTCTCTTTGACATATGCAACAGAGGCAGTGATCCCCGAAGAAATCGTCCTACCAAATCTAAGAACCATGATAGTAGAGATAGGGGAAACTGAAGCCGGGATGCGAGAAGCTTTGGATTTTTCGGATAAAAGAAGGGAAGCAGCCCTTATTCATTTGGCCGGTTATCAACAACGGCTAACAAGGAAATAGATAGAAAGATGAACCACAAAAAAATTTAGATTAGAGAACTTGTCCTGCGAAAAAACATGGGATCAATGGTCAACCCAACTCATGGAAAGTTAGCTGGCAATTGGGAAGGTCCGTATGAGGTAGTCGGCATGACCGGAACTGAGCCCTAATACTTGAAGGATCATGATGGAAGGAAAATTCCAAACCCATGGAACATTAGTAATCTGAGAATGTACTGTCATTAGCTTTTATGTTTTATCAAGAGAGGTCATGGTAAAGGGAAGTTATCTTTGCCGGCTTATTATTCAAATGCAATGAGAAGTTTGTTTTGATTCAACATTATGCAAGAGAAAAACCCTAGTTGGGGGCAAATTCAGTAGTGGCCAAAATGGCCGAAACAAATAAACTATGAAAGTAAGGTTGTTTGAGCTGAGCACGCGTCTTGATATTCCCACCAAAAGGATGGTTACCGTTTGGGTAACCGGTCTTGTAAGCCTGTTTTAGTTTAGTGCAAGTGCTAAGTGTGATGAGAGCACTTCGTAAATTTCGCAGGCCTGTTAAGGTTGTTGTGAATGTCAGTGCCTAAAGGGCAAATCAAAGGCTAAAACATGCCGACTAAGATGAAGTTGATTTAATTGTCATATATTATCTAAAAAAAGTGAAATCATGATTTATGAGCACTTAATCAAAACTTAGAGTTCCTTGGATTTGGCAAGACCAAGAGGAACGTTTTAAAGTTGTTCAGCATGAGTGTGAAAGTTGCTACAATTTAGCAATTTGTTTATAACATAACAATGCCAAGAAATGAGAATTAAACACGCTTATATGTATAAGCATACGTTGATTGATTAAGCTATGTACAACAGACTTCAGAATTACAAAATGAAAAGAAAAAGGTGTAAAGGCAAGCAGGTTCAATTCTAACGCCTTATCGCCGCCCGGAGGGTATTCCTCTCCACGACGGCGTTGTCATACCATTCTCTCATGGTGTTATATGACTCCTCTTGCTACTCCTGCAATTGGCAAGCCGAGTCCAAAGCAGCCCGTAGACGAGCAATTTTTACGGCGGCATGAGCCCCGTCGACGAGGGCCCTGTCTAACTTTTGTCGAGCAACCTCCAACTCGAAAGTACGCTCGGCCAACTCTATTTCAAGCCGATGGATTTTTTCCGTAACCTTGCTAGAAGTGATTAAGTGAGGAGGAAGGGGATAGACGGCATTATAGCTGCTTGAGTTCTTCGAGCAAGCACCACTGTGTTGGTCCGCCATGAAGCTCACGATAGATGAATCAAGTTGCTAAAATAGACTAAGAATGTAAGAGTCGATGATGATTCTTTGTTTTTAGTCCCTTAAGTCTATTACAATTTCACTAAAGGAATGAATGGATTATTCGAGCCGAAGTGTTCCTTGCTTGGAGTCTGCCCGTTACAAATGTGAAATAGCGCTGGAAATTTGAGTATAAGCTAAATCAGGAAGATTACAAACAGTGAACAAGTATATATGGGGGCAAAACACATCTCTTTTTCATTAAAACAGAAAAGTACAAGCGTGGGACTTCGAGGTCCATTTGATTGTGCATTACAAACCAAAAATGAATCAAATAAATAAGACTTTCACCACTGTGAGCCAACTATTCGACGAACAGTTATGACGCTAAGCCCAACTTGTCATAAATTTCAACAATTATGTCTCCGTAAAAACCTTAGGCCAACAAGATGGCCAATTCAAGAAGAACTTAAGGAGATGGAAGAAGTTGAAACTCAACATGATCGGTGGAAGGAGAGGTAAGAACAGATGGAATAGTTAAAGAACAAAAGAGGGAAAAGGAGACTGCCGGGTCACGGTCGCGAACTCTCAACCATCAGAAATACATGGGGAAGCATTTAATTTCAATGGCTCGAGGTACGTTTTCCCTTATCTTGTCCTTCTTCCTCCTACCCCAAACTCTCCCGTAGTTGGTTCTTCTCTACAGTCACGGCGGCCAAACGCCTCTCCAAATCTTGGATGGCTCTGACCATTCGAGGATGTCTCTCTCTAGTCTCTGAACCTCTCATTCGAGAACTTCTACCCTATGAGAAAGGGTATCTACAATATTTTGGGTCGCCGTCGGACGATAAGAACTACTGGCTTCATCTGGGTTTCTATCCATTACTTAGTATGGTATAAGTAAAGAAGATAATAAAGTTGAAGAATGACAATTGATGGGATTGAAGGGGGTATTTATAATTAAAGCAATTGATGATTTGTGAGGGTTGTAATTAATTCGGATCGAACTTGCATGTTCGAAAACGACGCCCCGCCTCCCCAAACTGCTACATGGCAATTTCCCGTAACTTCCCCTTAATCACGCATGACGTTTTGCCTAAAGGATAAGTGTGTTTCTTTGCGCACATACGACAACTATGCATGAATAACAAGGGGCATTATTTAAAAAATTTGGCTGTATGAGCCATAAGTGTCATTTGCCATAGGCCGAGATGAACACATATGCCCAAGGGGCATTATTTAAAGACTTTGGCTGTATGAGCCACCAGTGTCATTTTCCATAGGCTGAGATGAACACTTATGCCCAGGGGACATTATTCAAAAACTTTGGCTATATGAGCCAAAAGTGTCATTCGCCACAGGCCGAGATGAACACATATGCCCAAGGGGCATTATTTAAAAATTTTGACTGTATGAGTCATATATAAGTAAAGCGACAACATATACTTGTACGATATCAACACACGGAGCGTTGTTTACCCCACGGCGCGATAAGCACTCTCTGTCTTGAGGTGGCAACACCACGATAATATTAAGTTGGGATTCAACAAAAATTCAATCGCAGAATGCAACAAAATGGAAGGCCAAGTCAAAATTATATTATATTAAGGGCGCAAAGAAAGAGAAAAGTCAATAACAAACACGATAAACAGAGATGCCCCTATTAAACAACTACAAAACCTTGAGAGGGGGACTAGCAGGAGATACACCCTCATCCTCTTCAGAATTGGAAGAGACTTTGGCGTGATAAAGATCAGGTGGGCACAATACAGGCCGACCATATAGTTTGTGATCGACAAGCTGTGAACACCCCAATCTACGACTCTCGTGCGAATACTGATTTTCTTTAAGCATCCTGCATTTAATCATGAATCATCATACATGTAGAAAGACTGATAGGAAAGACTCCAATTTTGGACGCGTTGGGAGTCTAAGATAACCCCTTGTTGTCTCTTCGCTTACTAGGACGGGGATCGACCTGCCCGGTCAGGTCGCGGGGTGCGGGGCAGCGCCCCGTTAGAAAATTGGTTTTTTCCGAGCGCTCCTGCGCATTTTTTTATGAGCCAGCCGCACCCCCCTGTCGCACGCCCAACCGTACGGCTACCTGCCAACCGTACGGTTGGCACCTCCTAGCCGCACCCCCCTGTCGCACGCCCAACCGTACGGCTACCTGCCAACCGTACGGTTGGCACCTCCTAGCCGCACCCCCTAGCCGCACGCCCAACCGTACGGCTACTTGCCAGCCGTACGGCTGGCACACCCCTGTCGCACGCCCCAGCCGCACCCCATGCGGCTACCCCTGCGGTTGGCCTCTTTTGGAGCGTTTTTGGCGCAAATGTTGCTATAAATAGGACCCTTGGGATCCCAAAAAAAAAAAAAACATTGGATAGTATTTTGGGTAAGTAGGAGCTTTGTCAAAGTCTCTAGAAAGTCATTTTTAGAGAAATTCTGAGAGAAGGCTAGTGAGAGAGAAGGCTAGTGAGAGAAAGCTCTAGAGAGAGAAAGCTTTAGAGAGAGAAGGAAGTCAAGGCAAAGTCCTCCTATCTTCTTCAAGCGCAGCAGGTATAACTTTCTACCAAATCCTTAATTTCAGTACTGCATTTAATTTCGTTTTTAATATAGAAAATTAGATAACTTGCAAAGAAGTTCACTGCTTTCAAAACAAATCCTTTCTAAGTTTTACAAGAAATCTAAAACCTGTTTTGACACGTTTTCAAAACAAACAAAAATACAAAAACAGTTTCCAAAAGAAAGGAACTACGAGACTCTGATTTCATTCTACGAATGAATACGTAGGCGCTCGCAAAGCTCGAGTCTGATTTCAAAATATTGTTTTAAATTAAATTTAGCCGGAAAGGACTATTCTAAAAAACCATTCGAACTACTTGCAAGATATCTAAAATATGAATTAAATACATGATCCATTAAGAGACCGAAAGGGCGAATTGGGTGCCTAACACCTTCCCAATTCGTAATGTAGTTCCCGAACCCTAGCAAAGTCAATTTTCAAAATAAATCTCTGGTTTCAAACGTATGAGAGATAGTTCGTTTTCGAATTATCCTTCGTACGATCTTTTGTTTGTTTTCTCGTAAAACAAACTGGCGACTCTACAAAACACGTTTTCAAATGAAACCGAGAAAGGACTACTCTTTTCTCCTTCTCGGGGGTATGGGTCCGGATTCTCACAGTGGCGACTCCGCTGGGGACAGTAGAGAACTAAGCTCTGACATAAGGGATCATATATTTAATTCCTGTTATTTATTAGGTTTAGGTCTTGTAAGCCTTAGTTCTAGGATAACATAGAAACGATTTAGGTGGATACCCTGATGCCTTTATTTGCTAATTATGTGAGGAAGATCTTTTTCATAATTAAAATTGTGTAAATTACAGTAACAAACCCTAAAGCATTGATCAATAATGAACTGCCATATTGTTATTTTGCACGCACTCACGTCTTATCATGCATTTTCGCGAGTGTGAATTTACCCTATTAACCTCGGGACCAGAGTCGTGACTAGGCCGTGGACTTGCGGGTCTGCACTAGCCAAAAGCGCCTGGGACCACTCTCCTTGGCCAAGTACTTACCGAGGTATATAGAGTGACGAGAACACTCACGTACCCGGGATGTATATCAAAAGGTCCTTACACGTACCTGCACTCTTGAGGTATATCGTAAGACCTGCCAAATAGGAGGGAGCCTTAAACCTTACCCTCTTCAGCCACGCTTGCATATAGGGGAGTCAGCTTAGAACACAAAGATTTTATGCATGGTTTTAATGACCAACAGTCGTGAGAATCTAGTGAGCGGAAGCCCTGATTCCATGAACAAAGCAACTCATGAGGAGAGACCTTCCCATATTTTCAAATGATTTTTCGAAAAAAACTCTTTTCAAAATGATTTCCCAAAACTATAGACGGTCAGGGAACCCATGGAATTCTATTCCTACCCTATCGCTATACGGGACTCTCAAGTTGTCGCCGTTGGTCTGTTTTCAATCTCACCTAAAGAAAAACTTTTTTGTGTGTTTATTTTCGTCCCGATCGATGTATTTCTGGATAAGGTCCGGCAATTTCTAAATGATATATTGTTGTTATTTTCCGGGGGAATGCGCGCGATCGAATTTGTCCTTTTTTCCGCAGCAGCAGATATTCATCCTGGCCTCTGTGTGGGCTGGAAGAGATAGCACCGGGAGACTCGTCAGACCAGATTCCTCTGAAAACATGGATCAGAATACCCCGAACCGGAATGTGAACAACCAATTGAACAATGCAGCGGATCCGCCGCCCGGTCCTTTTTACCCAAACCCGGGAATGCCGCAGAATAATACTGTTGGGGGTCAGCCGCTACATCATACTCCATCCTTGAATGTTGATCCAAACCTAGCCAGTTCAAGCGGAAACATGAATGCTCCGTTACCGAATCCCGAAGATATGTATCGAATGTTGATGAATTTGAACCAAAGCATGACCATGTTATTAAGTGACAATAAAAATACTCGTGCCAAGTTGGACGAGTTGGCTAAAGGGCGCATGACAGAATCACCAAGAGAAACTCCGGTTATTCTACCACCACCACCACCACTCTCAGTTCATACCGAAGCACCACCGCCATATGAACAGTTGAACCAACCCAAACCCATGCCTGATCCGGTCGGCAATTGGTTACAATAGGACCTGACCAATCAAGCCCCTCCACAGATGCAACCGATCCATGAACCATACCACGATCCGTATTATGACCCAATGAGAAGGCCCATGAGTATACAAGGGGAGGGCCCCACGCCAATAGAAACTCACCGGGGGGATAGAGACTTTTCTGAACTTAAGGAGCAGTTGAAAGCACTTACCCAAAAAGTAGCTGAGAGTTCGAACGATTTGACCCAGATGCAAAGCTACAACTTATACCCTGAGGCTCGTTATCCCGTGGGTTTTAAGATGCCCTCCATCCCAAAATTTACAGGCACTACACCACCAGAACTCCATCTGAAATCTTATGTCCGTTCAATGAGAATTTATGATCTCGGTGAGGCTGAATTAGCCAATTCCTTTCACCTCACTTTGGCAGGACCGGCCCAGAGTTGGTTTTTGAACCTTGAAAAGCATCGTGTTAGATCATGGTCCGCCATTGTCCAAGAGTTTGTGTCACAGTACAAAACTAATGAGGAACTTAAAGTTACAAGGAAACATCTAGAGATGGCTAAGCAGAAGGAGAATGAGAGTATTAGTGAGTTTGTAACAAGATGGAGGGAACTGGCCGCCCAAATGGTGGAGCGCCTAGATGAAGAGGAACAACTCGGAATGATTGTGAAGAATTTGAAACCAGATATTCGGACCCAAATGGGACACCAGTTCTTTGGCAGGTTCAAAGCCCTACTCCACGTAGGCAACGAAATTGAGGAGGAATTAGCCAAACAGGCTGAAATCAAAAAATCCGCTTCACAGTACAAGAAGACTTCCACGTCTGCCATCAATCAAGTTACGTCTTCTGGGTCCTACGGTCGGGGGTACTCCGGCAACCCCTTTGGTCAAAACTCTGTGAAAAACATTGGGGATTTGGGATATCGTAACAACAACAACAGTAATCTCAGGACATTTGATCAGAATCGCTCACGAGATAGACATTTTTCGCAATTACCGGGACCATTGGGAAAGGTTTTCGAACAACTGAAAGAAGCCGGGATTATGTATCCCATGAATCCAAGGCCATTACCACAACAGATACCACCTCATTGGAACATGAATGAACATTGCGAATATCACCAAGGCTTCGGACACACTACCGATAGTTGTATGGCCCTGCGGCATGCTATCCAGAAACTAATTGATAACAAAAAGATTCCTGACCCGTCAGCCCCGAATGTTGCAAGGAATCCCCTCCCCAATCACCGGATAAATGCTATCGAGGAGGATTCAGATTTACCAGATCCTGTACTCTTGATTAAACCCGCCGGGAATACAGAAAATGTTGAAGTTTGGAAATTCAGCTGTCCAAAGCCTTCCCCCACAGTCATTCAATATACTCCACCGAGGTCCCAGAAATCCGTTGAAGAAGTCGAGGATGAAACATTGTTGGGGTTATCCGTTGATGAAACATGCACCATGCAGTCACAAGAGATAGTTAGCCCAAAAGTTATGGGCTGGATGAAACAAATGCAGTTCATACCAGGTTTTGGGCTCGGTAAACAGAATCAAGGGATCGCCCACTTTCCACAGTTTAAAGGCAACCCGAGGCGACAAGGGCTCGGGTATAACCAAGGAAAAACAATAAAAAAGAACACCCATCCAAGAAAGAATTGCTCACAGATAAACATGATCACCTTCAACTGGAATACAGTTTCGCAAGTCAATGAGGGGCCACCTTCAACTCCAGTTGAAACACCTGAAGGGGCAAGTGATCCGGTCGCGACATGGGTCCAACAATTGACCCGTTCTGGGAGAGTGTACCAACCGCCAAATACCAAGCAACCTATTGATGTCGCTCTTCCCAACGAACCTGCAAAAAACCTGGAAGAAGGGCGTGTCGTTGAACAGTTAAAGAAAACACAAGCCCAAATTTCAATCTGGGGACTCCTGGTAGCATCCAAGCCACATCGTATGGCACTAATGAGAATGTTAGATGAATCGGTTGTTCCTCTTGAAGCCACCCCAAATGAGTTAACAGCGATGATCGCTTCAATGGGGGTACAAAAACAAGTTCTTGGGTTTTCTGATGAAGATTTATCACCACTGGGTCGGGATCATAACCAAGCTCTACATATCACCGTTGTTGCTTATGGAATGTCTATACCGTATGTGCTTGTCGATAACGGTTCTACAATTAACGTATGCCCGTTGAAAACTGCTGTTCGTTTGGGTATTGATTTAACTGCCATGGAAGAATCACCAGTCACAGTACGAGCATAAGACAATACCAAGCGGGAGGTATTAGGTTCCGTCATGCTGAGTATGCAAATAGGACCGGCTTCATTTACCACTGAGTTTCAAGTCATAGATATCCCTTCAAGCTTTAATTTGTTGTTGGGACGAGTTTGGTTGCATGAGGTTGGCGCACTGCCTTCTTCCCTTCATCAAAAAATGAAAATACCCTTCAACGGGGATATCATCATCATCAAGGGAGATCCTGAAAGGGCAATAGTCCCAAAAAACTCGCCAGTATTGGGAATCGGAAGCCAAGATGTCCAACTCGGGGGATTTTCGTATGAGCCAAAGGTGCAAACTCTTACCACACAGACTGTGAATTATCTGCCCCCTGATGATATGTCGACCATGAATACGCAAGTAATAAAGATGATGAGGAAAATGGAATTTTTACCGGGAATTGGTTTGGGAAAATATCAAGCCGGCATTGCCCAAATGATCGAACCATTCCAACAACCGAGTCCTCTTGCCGGGTTGGGATATGTGGGAGATTTTAGCCGAATGAAAAGTGCCGTATCTGCCGATAGTTCGTTAAACGGATGGTTCATAAAAGAGGGTGAAGACTTTCCTTACTGCGGGTTTCAGGAACCATGGGTAAATGAAGAAGGGAAAAGACAACCGGGATTAGAAATTTTCTATGAAGAAGACTTATATATCAGTGAAGGATTTACTCACACCTTCTCATCTCGGTTAAAGATTACCCGGCCACCTGTCGAGCCACTGGAAGAGGAAGATATGCTGGGTAATATGTTTGAGGTCATGGCAATTGAGGAAGATTACCTTGGGGATCCTGTGCATCTTATACGCCCTATCGAAGGAAAGAAGAAGCAGAGAGAGAGAAATATTGATAGAAATGTACGAAATTTAGAATGTATGCTATCTGTGCAAAGTGATGTTTCTATCAATAAAATTGCCAATCTTTTCCCTTACTTTGATTCTTGTGATGTTGAAATTATGAATGAAAATTTGAATGATGAGCAGCGAATACAACCCATTGAAGGAGACACGGTCACAATAAATTTGGGAACAACCGATGATATAAAAGAAATAAAAATTGGGGCCGAATTAAGCCATGATGAAAAAACAGACTTAGAAAATTTGTTGAAAGAGTTTGTTAATGTTTTCGCTTGGTCATATGCTGATATGCCGGGTTTAGATGCCACTATTGTGATGCATGAAATACACACTAAACCCGAATGCAAACCTGTCAAGCAAAAGTTAAGAAAACTAGTACCTGAGTGGTCACTCAAGGTAAAGGAAGAAGTCACAAAGCAATTGGATGTCGGATTCATACGGGTTGTCGAATACCCTACTTGGTTGGCCAATATAGTACCGGTACCAAAAGCCAATGGCAAAGTACGGGTTTGTGTTGATTATCGCAATTTAAATGCTGCATGTCCAAAAGATGATTTTCCACTGCCAAACATTGATCTCATTGTCGACAACACTGCAAATCATGCTTTAAAATCATTCGTCGATGGGTTCGCCGGGTATAATCAAATCAAAATGCATCCTGATCATCAGGAAAAGACGGCCTTTATCACACCATGGGGTACTTATTGTTACACCGTCATGCCATTTGGGTTGAAAAATGCCGGGGCCACATATCAGAGAGCCGCAACTACTCTATTTCATGATCTGATTCATAAGGAAGTAGAAGTGTATGTCGACGACATGATCATCAAATCATTAGACCGGGCAAGTCATGTGGAAACTCTTCGTATCTTCTTTGAACGGCTTATGCAATTCCAGATGCGTTTGAATCCTCAAAAATGTGTATTCGGGGTCACCAAAGGCAAGATGCTGGGGTATATAGTCAGCAGAAAGGGAATCGAGGTTGATCCGGCAAAGGTTAAGGCTATTCAAGAAATGCCAATCCCTAAAACTGAAAGGGAAATTCGGGGTTTCCTCGGGAGGTTACAATTCATCAGCAGATTTATTTCACAATTGACTCGAACATGTGAACCAATTTTTAAGCTACTCCAAAAAAGTTCAGATGGGCAGTGGAATGAGCAATGCCAGGAAGCGTTCGATAAGATCAAGCAATATTTATCTAATCCGCCAGTCTTAGCACCTCCCCAAGTAGGCATTCCATTGATACTATACATGTCGGTCAATGACTCCTCAGTTGGAGCAATGTTGGCACAGCATTTGTTGAAAACAAGAACTGAGCAGGCAATATATTACCTCAGTAAAAAGCTTTCTCCGGGAGAACAACATTATACAGCTTTAGAGAAATCATGCGCTGCGTTAGTTTGGGCTACCCAGAAGTTGCGACATTATATGTTGGTATTTTCCGTGATCTTGATCTCTCGTCTAGATCCCTTGCGGTACTTGTTCGAAAAGCCGATGTTGACTAATCGAATGGCTAAATGGATGTTCCTGCTTTCAGAATTCGACATTTCTTATGTCACTCAAAAGGCCGTCAAAGGGCAAGTCATAGCAGATCACTTAGCAGGCAATCCAATCATTGATGCCGAGCTACAGGATTTCGAATTTCCCGATGAAAGTATCATGGAGATTACCAAAGACGATGAATGGAAAATGTATTTTGATGGGGCTTGTAATCGGAATGGGAATGGAATTGGGATCCTGTTAATTTCGCCAGACCAGACACATGCACCTATGTCTTTTCGATTAGAATTTCCCTGTACCAACAATATCGCCGAATACGAAGCTTGTATTGTCGGGTTAGAAATTGCTTTGCAGAAAGGGGTTCGTAAAATTCAGGTGTTTGGGGATTCCGCTCTCATTATTCATCAGATCTTGAAAAAATGGAAGATCAAAGAGGAAAAACTTGTGCCCTTCTTAACCCAACTCGAAGAAACTTCTGAGAAATTTGACTGCATTGAATTCTTCTACATCCCGAGAACACAGAACAATTTTGCTGATGCCTTAGCTACTCTGGCCTCGATGATTGAAATTCCGGGGGAGAAAGAAGAAATTCAGATTCAGATTCAAAGGCGAATAAATCCGGTATTTTGCCTATCACTCGATGTTGAACGTGGAAATGAGATCGATCAGAAGGTTTGGTACTACGATATCTGGCAATTACTCAAGCATAATGAATACCCATCACATGCTGACAAAACCACTCGGGTCACGCTTCGCCGCCTAGCATCCCGGTTTATCATTTGTGCCGGAAAACTATACCGAAGAAATGATGACGGTATACACCTTCAATGCCTCGATGAAGAAAAATCCCGAGCAATGATGGAACAAATCCACAGTGGAGAGTGTGGCCCACATATGAGCGGTCATACATTGGCACGAAAGATAGTTCGTCAAGGGTATTACTGGTTAACGATGCAAAAAGATTGTTTTGAATACGTCAAAGGGTGTCACCAATGTCAAATATACGCCAAGGCACAGAAGCTTCCTCCAAAAGAATTATACCCTATGACATCTCCTTGGCCGTTTTCCATCTGGGGTATTGACATAATCGGTAAGATCTCGCCAAAAGGAAGTAATGGGCATGAATACATCCTAGTAGCTATCGACTATTTCACCAAATGGGTTGAGGCCGAGTCTTACAAGGATTTGAATGCCCGAAAGGTGGCACGATTCATCCGACACAACATCATATGCCGATACGGGGTACCGCATGAGATAATATCCGATAATGGTACGCATTTTGAGGGTGAAGCCAACAAAATCATGGAAGAATACGGAATCAGACGCCACAAATCCTCACCATACCGCCCACAAACTAATGGGGCCGTGGAGGCTGCTAATAAGAATTTGAAGAATATCATTAGCAAAATGGTTAAATCCGGTAGAGATTGGCCCGAAAAGCTCCCGTACGCACTTTGGGGATATCGAACTACTGAGAGGGTTTCTACGGGATCAACGCCTTTTTCACTTACATATGGCATGGAAGCGGTTTTACCAGTGGAAATGGAAATACCTTCTTTACGGGTTATCCTGGAAAATCAAGTTACTGAGAGTGATTGGGTAAAGGCTCGGTATGAAGAGTTGGCAATGATTGATGAAAACCGATTGAGGGCTTCATATCAACATCAAGGGTATCAAAAACGTATTGCCAAAGCCTTTAATAGAAAAATCCGAGACAGAAGCATCATAGTTGGAGACCTAGTCCTCAAAGAAATTCGTGAACCAGCCCGAGACCCAAGAGGAAAATTCTCGCCAAAGTGGACAGGCCCTTATATTGTTACTAAAATCCTATCCGGGGGTGCCGTTCTCCTTACCGACATTGATGGCCAAGAGTTAAACTTACCAGTCAACCTCGACCGATTGAAGAAATACTATCAGTAAAAATTTGTATCCATGAACTACGAAGACCTGAGCCCCGAAAAAAAAAAAAAAAAAAAAAAAAAAAAAAAAAAAAAAGAAAGAACGGGGAAACGTAGGCAACCTGAATATCAGGCCCGGTCTATTCATTGCAATAATATTCATTCATTTGGACGCAAGAAGAAAGGCAGAAAGAGATTTTCCATACATCAAAAAGTTCTTTCGTACAAGATAACCTACATCAGTTCTTACATACTTTCCCTATATATTTCACCTACCTAATACCAGAAAGCTTTCATAAAGAAGCTGCCTACCACACCTAACCTAACCATCATCAGCAGAATATAAGACCCTCTCTCGATCCATGGTCTGATACGAAGCAAGCACTGTCTCATCAGTCACCGGTGAATCTGCAAACCGAAACCACCTCATCATCATAGGCTCATGCTCAATGGTCTGCCGAACTCGACGCCAAATATGCAGCACGATATCAGAACGGGTCACCTGGGTAATGCCAACCTCTCCTCCATGAAATCGCCGCACAAAGCGGGTAGACCAAAGACCTCGTAGGGTCGTCTCTAGTCTCGGGGTAATAGGAAGAGCGATCGAAGAAAAGTCTCTCAGCGGAAGGGGTATACTCAGGGGAACACCGAACTGCCTCGTCAGCCGTCCGGGGATGTAGAATGATGTCTCTCTCAAACCACGAAACCGAAGATAGTTCTGCCCACCCATACTCATGATCATGGTCCTCATACGCCACCATGGAACCTCCCAACGAATCGAAGAAGAGGACTCAGAAAACCGAACAGCCCAATCATATGATGACAGACGATGAATCTGGGCGTAATCAGGACGCTGGAAGAAGTGCCGAGAATCCCAGGGAAGCCGAGTCTCCAGATACCGAAACCTCTCAGTAACCCACATGTACAGTAGATATGGGCTACCTCGAAAATGACTAAGTCGAGACTGAACCACGGCATCCAAACCATTCAGTGTTTCCGCCAGTAAGATGGGAGTCACCAAATGGCCGCGTCTAGCCTCAGATACAACTCGGATAATCAGAGGGTCTACCAGAATAGCATCATCGGTAACCAAGAGCATCTGAGAAAAAGCAAAAATCATACAAGCAGAAGTCCGACCTGAATAATAAGCCGGGTCGTCGCCATGATGAAGGAAAAAGTCTGCCAAATGACGCAGATGGAGTCGCCCGTCAACTATCATAGGCCGGCACTCACTCTCCCGCAGACCCAGAAACTCCGCCAGCATAACACGAGGACTCCTAGCATCTCGTAAGGAAGCCAGTGGCCATGAAACATCCTGCCGCATCAGTAGTGTGAACTCCTCAATCGTCGGACACAACTCGTCTAAACCGATACGGAAACAGTGGTCCTCAGGATCCCAGAACTCAGCAATACCAAGCAAAAAAGAAAAATTGATATCATGAGAACACCAGCGATGAAGGTGGCTCAGATCGCCCCAGTTGAGACCACAGTCGGCCTCAGCCATGGACACGAAATCAGACAAAAGGGAGAAAGAAGCATGGGTATGAAAGGTAGACATGGTAATAAAGAAAGAAGAAGCTATAGGGTGAATAGTGACTTTGATGATGGAAAAAAGGACAAATTCGCGCTCTATTTATAGTATAACTGCACATGCCAACCGCACGGTTGGGCCCCAACCGTACGGCTGGCTGGCCAACCGTGCGGCTGGCTCCCAACCGTACGGCTACCCCATGCGGGTGGGGCGTGCGGTTGGCTCTCCCCCTTTGGTTAAAATCTTCCATTTTTCAAGTCATCTTTACAATACATCATGATACGAATATTGCCAGACTTTGTTCAGGAAGAACGATCCATCATAGCATGCATATAGATTTGATAATTACTTGCCAACATATGTACTTAACCATTTTTCACAATTTAACTTGATTACACTTAATCGCATTCTTTCAACGCATAATTAAAAAGGTAATAATTTCGCCACCACATAATTACTTTTCAATTGCACTCACAAATAACATTTACATCACATCACACACAAACATATTTTCAAAATAAACATAAACATTTTATTCATAAATAAAAACCGAACACATCGATAAACCAACATTTTTCTTAACAAATAAACATATTTAAATTAACCACTAAATTAAAATAAGTTTTTTCTAAAAAATAAAATACACCTAAGTTAACTACTTAATTTAAAATGTTTCTCTCAAGAAACACAAAACGCCGAGCCATCAGAACCATCAACGCTGAGGAGAAGGAGGAGGATCCATCGTCCGCGGGCGCTTCGCCTCTGTCTCTCCAGCACCCTCCGCTGGACTCTCTGAAACCGTGCGACCTGCGCCCTGGTGAGAAGGAGCAAGCCGGGAAGTGCGCCTCGACTGCTGAACCGACTGAGAAGGAACCGCCGATCGGGACCGCGAACGTGACGGATGGTAGGTAGCAGTCGTATCGCCCGCCAAGCGTCTGCTGTACCGCCCCATGTACTCCACCGGGAAAGGAGCCGCAAACGTCAGCAGTCCGTACATGTTGAAATAGCTCCTCAGTAACTCAGCCACCTCGCGAAGTAGGAACGAGCCCCTCTGCCAAAACCAAATTACCAATCAGTAACATTCATAAATCAACACATATGCTTAACTGTTTAAAAGAAACCTTACCTCCTCGCCCGAGACGTGTGCTAAGACCCCCATCCGCTCATCGCCCTCAGGTATGTCAGGGATCCGGTATTGCTTGGGTAGGCCGAAATCCAAGTAAGGGATATCCCGAGGGTACTCCGGGATCGAGTACGACGCCAACGCCCCACCCTCCGGAGCCTGTGATGGACCAGCTCCGCCAGCGCCGCCTACCGGGGGTATGTCCTCCCCGGTGTCCTCTCCCGTCTCCGACTCGGGCGCCACCGCCTTCCCTTTCCCTTTGTCGCCACCTTCACCCACCGGAGTCTGGCCTATGCCTGCTTCCGCCCCTAACTGCGCCTCCCTCTCTCCTAGCTCCCGGAAGACGATCCCACGGGCCGCACCTGATGATGGGGTCGACAGAGAGTACGGCCTCAATCCCACCGACCCGGCACCTGGCGACCCGACAGGCGTGCGCAGCAATGGCGAGAATGACACATGATGCACCCAATCCATGTCGCCCGACCCATACACGGGTGATGATCCCGACATCGACCCGCGTCCCCCGGGTGTCTGCGCCGACTCCAGCATCTGCCGTATATCCTCCGACGACAACTGCGGTGTCCTCCCCATGGCCGGTGAGATAGGCGGCCTCGACACAGGACTCCGCCCTCCGACCGGACTCCTCCCACCCCTGGTCGCCCTACCTCGTCCAGGCGAAACCGTGGCAGTCAGCTCCTCCCCTACTCCCCCGCCGGGCCCTACTGGGGGCACCCCACCGTTGCCCCATCCCAAGGGAACCTCCTCCGAACCCTCGTCATCCTCCTCCTCCACTTGCGGCGGCTCCACGTCCCTCTCCCCATGTGGATCCTCATCATCCGAATCCGCAATCCCCTTGGCCCTCCGGTTCGGCGCTGGTGCGGGCTGCTGTGGGACCCGCTGCGAGATGTACAACTGTCCCCGGATATACATCGGGTCTCCCCCGAGGGCCGCATACCTCGCATATATCACCCTGCCTCGCACCCCCTTCATCTCCCTCATCAGGTACCGGTGCGCAAACGTCCCGTACTCCCCCTCCACCAACAGACCCTCCATCGGTACGCCTCCCAGGAACAGAGCCCTCTCCTCCGCAGTCAGCATGACCGGCCGCCTCATCGCCACTGGGGGCCATGCCGGAACCCGGAATCCCAACCCAGGAGTATGCTGTCGCACCACGCGCTCCCCCAGGTAGAACGCCGCGCCATACTCATGCACGAATAAACGCCTCGAACGTGCCGCAGCCAACGCATCCGCATACCCCCACTGCTGCGTCACGTATGCCGGCCATGGGCTCCACTGAACCTGCCACATTGAACATACACCAACCATAACTTAACTGTTCTTTTTCAGAAATAATTTAAATTTCAATAATTTAATTTCATACCTGGTCAAGCTGTAGCCCAGAAACGTCGCCTGCACTGACGTCCGGGGTCAGATATCGATACACCCCAACTATGTTCCCGCTGTAGTATCGTCGAAAAAGCGGGAACTCATCTGCGAAAGTCGGGTGCAGATGGATCTGACCAATACCCTGGTGGGTATGCGCAATAAACCACATCTGTCATAAATCATCATACTTGTTAAAATTATAGAACCGGCATTCTTTTAATAAATCACGAGTTTTTTCCAAATACAGTGAGGGTTTAAATTATTACTTACCTCCCAAAGCGTGACCAGTCCACGATGGTTCAGCTCCATGTGACGGCACACTAGGTCCATCGACTCATACAGCACCGCCAGTACGTATCCTCCCCAGGCAAAAGTGTACAACTGGTCGAAGAACCGCAGATAAGGCAGCCACCATAACCGTAGGTTGTCGCCGCCCCGCGCATAGAAGAAATCATGCAGCACGAGCAGCAGAAAGCATCGGGATAGCTGCCGCACCTCCTGGCGTGTCATCGGACCATCGCCAAACCTCCCACTCTCGGCCTCGATATGCTGCACCATCGCCGTATGGGGTATCCCATCTGCCACAATCCTGCTAGGCCTCCATCCTAGTGCCGCTCCCATACCATCTAGAGTAATGCGTACGCGGGGGTTAGGCACCAGAGCCTCCCCCCCGAAAGGCAGCCCTGTCAGCACGAACACATCCTCCGGTGTCAACGTCATCTCCCCCCAACTCCAGTGGAATGTGTGCGTCGTGTCCCACCATCTCTCCCCTAACACCGTCGGAAGGCTCACTGATCGCTGGAACTCTCCGCCTGGCAACACCTCGATAAATCGTCCGAATGGGGTTGCACTCAAGTATGCTCTCACCAGCGGCGGAAGCTGATCTCGAAGCTCAGGCGCGGCGCGCGTGATGCCACGGCAACGTCCGATCCTCTGTTACATCACGGATTTTTACAAGGCTCACTAACAAACTTTTTTCAAAAATAAATAATGTTGAGTATATATCTATTATGGCAAGTAATTATTAAATCTATCACATTTCATGCATATCTCTTCATTTGCATCTTTTTTTTAAAAAAAAAAAACAACATCACATAATTTGAAATACTAGAATTAGAGCATACCCTAGTCCGGCGGCGGATCTCGTGTGCCGCAGGCTCCATCAACAGCCACTCTCGCCCCTCTCCCGGCGAGATCAAGGGTACGTCCCGGTACATCGCCCGCTGAAGCGATCCGTCTGCCCCCAGTGGCCCCTCCCAGGCCACACCCTCCCAGTCGTCATGATGTGGCGCGCAGATCAAGCGCCCATCCATCATCGCGGTGATCGACTCCACCTCGTCCCCCGGAAGTAGCTCCGGCACCTCCCCTCCCTCTGGTGGGCCTCCCATCATCATGTACACGAAAATCGAAAGTAGACTCGCAAATGCCATCGCTCACACTCGTCTCAAATACCCACTAAATGTTTTTGAAAAATCAGATATTTATATGCTAGAGAGAGAGATCGCAAGAAGAAGTGACGAAAATGCTTTGAACAGGTCACTATTTATAGATCATAGGGACCAGCCGCAGGCTAGCCAACCGTACGGCTAGCCCCCAACCGTGCGGTTGGCTGCCAGCCGTACGGCTGGGGGGTCAAACCCTGCGGCTACCTCGTGCGGCTACCCCCAACCGCACGCCCTGCGGCTACCCCGTGCGGCTACCCTCATTTTTGACCAGTTTGACCAAAAAAAAAAAAAAAAAAAAAAAAAAAAAAACGGGGGGTGGGGATAGACTCTGAATCAACTCTTCCCAAGACACAAGAGGACCAAGACTCACACACACGCACGAGATAACTAATCAATGCCCGAAGTTTGACACTCTAAAGTCTATGGAGGAACCAAAATTCAATAGGATGGATCCATTGTCCGGAAGGCTCGAATCTGATTAAATAAACAGGGAAGGTGTAAAAGAAGAATCGGGTACCAGAAAAAATTGAAATAGTAGAAAAGAGAAAATCCCGTTGGTCCAAAAGAGGGAAAAGTGAGATAAACAGAAATGACGAAAATCGACAGGGAGAGCCACACTAAGAGTGACAGCTGTGCCAAAAGGCGGAGGGCTACATCTTAGGTGAGTAAGGCTCCTGTTTTGGAAAAATCCGCGAAAGAAAAAGCAAGGAAAATCCGAAAGCCCAAAAAAATATAAGGCCGGATAATCAAAAGAGGGAGCAATAAGGGTATCGAAAAACAGAAAACGATACAGGACCAGCATCTTCCCTGTGAAAAAATCAGAGGATAGCTTGAAGGCTATTGAGAATTCCAGACGAATTTCCATCCCCATGACCAAACAGAAGAAAACTGAGGGTAGAGAGATGCCAAATCCCAAAAATCCATGCACAGCGGTCCGAAAGTTGCTACAAAAAAAAAAAAAGTTGATTCAGAAGTCCGATTCCCAATAAAGGTCAAAACTGAGGGTAGGAAGGAAAGGAACGAAAAGCACTTCCCTTCGCAAGCAATTCTCTCTAACATATCTTTTTTTTGGAAAATCAAACAAGGCAGTGTCTGAGTAATAGAATCATGGCAACAAGGCCACGAAGGGAATTTTTCGAAAAGATAGGAATTCTTCGGATTCCCCACGATGGGAATTTCTCCGAAACCCCTTTCCCCAAGAAGGGAAATAACGACTCCACGTGTTCCCCACGAAGGGAATTTTTCGAATTCCTGAAAAGATAGGAATTCTTCGCATTCCCCACGATGGGAATTTCTCCGAAACCCCTTTCCCCAAGAAGGGAAATAACGACTCCACGTGTTCCCCACGAAGGGAATTTTTCGAATTCCTGAAAAGATAGGAATTCTTCGCATTCCCCACGATGGGAATTTCTCCGAAACCCCTTTCCCCAAGAAGGGAAATAACGACTCCACGTGTTCCCCACGAAGGGAATTTTTCGAATTCCTGAAAAGATAGGAATTCTTCGCATTCCCCACGATGGGAATTTCTCCGAAACCCCTTTCCCCAAGAAGGGAAATAACGACTCCACGTGTTCCCCACGAAGGGAATTTTTCGAATTCCTGAAAAGATAGGAATTCTTCGCATTCCCCACGATGGGAATTTCTCCGAAACCCCTTTCCCCAAGAAGGGAAATAACGACTCCACGTGTTCCCCACGAAGGGAATTTTTCGAATTCCTGAAAAGATAGGAATTCTTCGCATTCCCCACGATGGGAATTTCTCCGAAACCCCTTTCCCCAAGAAGGGAAATAACGACTCCACGTGTTCCCCACGAAGGGAATTTTTCGAATTCCTGAAAAGATAGGAATTCTTCGCATTCCCCACGATGGGAATTTCTCCGAAACCCCTTTCCCCAAGAACGGAAATAACGACTCCACGTGTTCCCCAAGAAGGGAATTTTCTTCGGATTCTTCAAAGTAAGAATTCTTCGCATTCCCCACGATGGGAATTTTCTCCGATCCCCTTTCCCCATGAAGGGAATAAATTTTTCCGCGCATTCCCCATGAAAGGAATAGCTTTATCCACACATTCCCCACGAAGGGAATCTGATTAACATTTTCAAAGATGGAAATTTCTCTTAGTACCACACCCCACGAAGGGATACACCACAAGACCAAGAAGATTCTCTCACTTCTCCCTAAGAAATGGGAAAGCTTCAAGGACACTCATTTCCCACCACAATCATTTGGATTCGGTAAAATGCCAAGCCCCCTCGTGTAGTCCTACACACTGAGGGTGGTGTGCCACTGAGGGTAATGTATCACTGAGGGTAGATGGGAGAAAAGGTTGATGTATCGTATCGCCCGGCCAAAAGGAAAGGGGCAATTTTTGGGTTGCACCACCTGAAACACAAAAGAATCCGCATGCCAGAGAGGGTATACTCTGATTCACCCGAGAGTCGTGAATCGTTGTCTTCTTATCATCCCAGTATTCTTGGGGACAAGAATCCCGGGACGAGAGGGTCTGTGAACACCCCAATCTACGACTCTCGTGCGAATACTGATTTTCTTTAAGCATCCTGCATTTAATCATGAATCATCATACATGTAGAAAGACTGATAGGAAAGACTCCAATTTTGGACGCGTTGGGAGTCTAAGATAACCCCGTTAGAAATTTGGTTTTTTCCGAGCGCTCCTGCGCATTTTTTTATGAGCCAGCCGCACCCCCCTGTCGCACGCCCAACCGTACGGCTACCTGCCAACCGTACGGTTGGCACCTCCTAGCCGCACCCCCTAGCCGCACGCCCAACCGTACGGCTACTTGCCAGCCGTACGGCTGGCACACCCCTGTCGCACGCCCCAGCCGCACCCCATGCGGCTACCCCTGCGGTTGGCCTCTTTTGGAGCGTTTTTGGCGCAAATGTTGCTATAAATAGGACCCTTGGGATCCCAAAAAAAAAAAAAAACATTGGATAGTATTTTGGGTAAGTAGGAGCTTTGTCAAAGTCTCTAGAAAGTCATTTTTAGAGAAATTCTGAGAGAAGGCTAGTGAGAGAGAAGGCTAGTGAGAGAAAGCTCTAGAGAGAGAAAGCTTTAGAGAGAGAAGGAAGTCAAGGCAAAGTCCTCCTATCTTCTTCAAGCGCAGCAGGTATAACTTTCTACCAAATCCTTAATTTCAGTACTGCATTTAATTTCGTTTTTAATATAGAAAATTAGATAACTTGCAAAGAAGTTCACTGCTTTCAAAACAAATCCTTTCTAAGTTTTACAAGAAATCTAAAACCTGTTTTGACACGTTTTCAAAACAAACAAAAATACAAAAACAGTTTCCAAAAGAAAGGAACTACGAGACTCTGATTTCATTCTACGAATGAATACGTAGGCGCTCGCAAAGCTCGAGTTTGATTTCAAAATATTGTTTTAAACTAAATTTATCCGGAAAGGACTATTCTAAAAAACCATTCGAACTACTTGCAAGATATCTAAAATATGAATTAAATACATGATCCATTAAGAGACCGAAAGGGCGAATTGGGTGCCTAACACCTTCCCAATTCGTAATGTAGTTCCCGAACCCTAGCAAAGTCAATTTTCAAAATAAATCTCTGGTTTCAAACATATGAGAGATAGTTCGTTTTCGAATTATCCTTCGTACGATCTTTTGTTTGTTTTCTCGTAAAACAAACTGGCGACTCTACAAAACACGTTTTCAAATGAAACCGAGAAAGGACTACTCTTTTCTCCTTCTCGGGGGTATGGGTCCGGATTCTCACACAAGCAGACTAGCATGCTCAAGGCAAAGTTTGTACCCGCCCTGATAAATGAGATCCTTGAGTTTTGACATCTCGAACGCGCAGTCACCCAACGCCTCATTATAGCCCCCAGTTCTCTCATCAACCAAAACAGATTCATGGTGAAGATTTAGCTGGGACATTTTAGAGGCATGCTGCTCCTTCAATTGAGCCACGTGTGAGGCATGCTCCTCCTTGACTCGATTTAACTCGGCAACAGCACCTTTGGCCATCAGCTCAACACTCTCCCTAGCCAGTTTCTCTAACCTCAAAGCATTCTTAACTTCATCAATGCTGAAAGTTTGTTCTTGATATGAAGCCTTGAGAGCAGCGAGTTCATTACCTTGAGTTACTTGAGCCTTCTGCAAATTGGCGATCAGGGCGAGTTGTCTCTTGATCTCGGCCTTCCGCTCCTTCTTAACTGCTTTAGCCTCCCTCAGCTCCCGCATACGCTTTAACTCAAGCTCAGAGAAGTATGTACTGACCTAGAAACACAAAAGATATTATATAAATATCAAAAGGGCTCAATAATTTGCAAAGTAACAGGGATGTTTTTGTGAGAATCTGGACCCCCGACCCCCGAGAGAGAGAAAAGTCCTCCATCCTAGGTTTTTTTTTTAAGGAAAACGTGTGTTTTGTAGAATCGCCAGTTTGTTTTACGAGAAAACAAACAAAAGATCGTACGAAAGACAATTCGAAACGAATTATCTTTCATACATTGAAACCAGAGATTCATTGAAAAATTTTCTTTGCTAGGGTTCGGGAACTACGTTACGAATTGGGAAGGTGTTAGGCACCAAATTCGCCCTTTCGGTCTTTTAATGGATCATGTATTTAATTCCTATCTTAGATATCTTGCAAGTAGTTTGAATTGCATTTTTAGAATAGTCCTTTCCGGATAGATTTAGTTTAAAACAGTATTTTAAAATCATACTCGGACTTTACGAGCGCCTACGTATTCATTCGTAGAATGAAATCAGAGTCTCGTAGTTCCATTTGTTTGGAAGTCGTTTTTGTATTTTTTAGTTTGTTTTGAAAACATGTCAAAATGGATTTTAGATTTCTTTGTAAAACTTAGAAAGGACTTATTTTGAAAGCAATAGACTTCTTTGCAAGTTATCTAAATTTCTATATTAAAACGGATATGGAAATGCAGTATTGAAATTCAGAAAGGTTGTAGAAAGACGTACCTGATGCGCTTTGAAGAAGAAATAAGAACCTTGCCTTGATTGCTCATTTCTCTCTCTAGAAACTCTCTCAAAAATTCTGTAGTGATCTTAACAGAGTTTCTACTCTCTAAAAATACTATTGAGTGTTGATCCCCAAATGAGAGCCCAAAGGTCCTATTTATAGAGAAAAAATGCACAAAAATGGCCTGAGTAGCCGTGCGGCTAGGAGCCAGCCGTACGGCTAGGGAGGGCTGCGGCTAGGGCGTGCAGCTCGAAGCCAACCGTACGGTTGGGAGCTAACCGTGCAGCTAGGGTAGGAGCCAACCGTACGGTTGGGGGGCGTGCGGCTGGCTATCAAAAAACTCAAATTTTCTAACAGGGCGCTGCCCTACACCCCGCGACTGAAAATTAGGACGGGGATCGACTAGGTAGGTCGATCCCCGTCCTAGTAAGCGAAGTGGCAACAAAGGTTGCGGGAGATTTCTAACGCGTTAGAAAATTAGGATTTTTCCTAACGGTCTCTTTTATGCATGATGACTCAAGACTTAATGCGGAATGTTTGTTAGGTTCACACGAGAGTCGTGGATTGGGGTGTTCACAGACCCTCGCGTCCCAGGATTCTTGCTCGCAAGGATTCTGGGACGATAATAAGAAGACAGCAATTCACGACTCTCGTGTGAATCTCAACTGGTTGTTTTATTCATGAAAATCTATGAATCGAAATGTACCTTTATAGTAGGGTAATTTTGTGATGCTTTGGGCAATTTAATCCACGGTTGACCTTCCTCTTGGCCAAGCTATCTCTGATACATCATTATATTTTCCCGTCTACCCTCAGGGAATCCATCTTAATCCTTCTTCGAATTTTTCAAGCTTATCGATATTTACACTCAGCTTATGGGTAGATTCCTAACGCGCTAGAAAATCAGGATTTTTCCTAACGGTCTCTTATATGCTTGATGACTCAAGACTTAATGCGGAATGTTTGTTAGGTTCACAGGAGAGTCGTGGATTGGGGTGTTCACAGTTTTACCTCGCCAAGACAATGGAAGATTCCTATCCCTAGGATAGCGGGGCTTTCTGCTGCAACAACTCTTAGTATTTGGGGAGGGACATATATGTAATCATGGCCCGAGCAACTTCAGGATCGTAGACGGACGAATCTTCAACAGTTACTAACCTATCAGGAAAGCACAACCTCGGCTCTGCCACGAACACTTTTGCCTTGCCCTTGTCCATGAATGGGCCGGGGCCCATATCACCTTCGATGGTCGAGGTGGGAACTTTGACACCCTCGAAAGTAATTGCTGCATTGGAGGGAGAACCGCCCTCGAGAGATGTCGTTGCCCCTGAGACGCCGAAAGCAGCAATACTGACACTGGGAGTAGTATCGATCGGCTGAACTCCATCTTGGACCTGAGGAATTTTGGGTGGAGGAGCCTCTGTAATCCCTTCATGAGGCACATCATTTTTCTTACTTTTCTTTGAGGGAGAAGTGAGCTTGGTGATCTCGGAGGCCGACGCTGCCTAATTCTCCTGCAGTAGGCAAACTTGCCTGAAATTCAAGCGCTTTATTCGAGGAGAGCCGTAGCCTCCGTGATCGGAATAGAGGAAAGAGAGACAGAGGTATCAACAATGCCTGTTTCACACAAACAACGAATGGGTTTAGCGCCGACTCGAATGCGATATTGCCTTATCAGGCGCCTCCTAATATTAGTAGGCCACAAAAAGAAATCCTTAAAGAAAATGACACTAAAAGTAGAAGAGAAAGTTGGAAAAACACCTTCGTTTACTACAATCCCTTCGCCTGGAGGAGAATTGTCTGATTCAACCACAGTCGAGGCAGGAAGAGGATGCCCAGTTACAGCTTTGGGGCCAATTTGCCCTACTATTTTGGCTGTATGGGCGAGGTCCTCTAATTATATTTGAGGAATTGTGCCATAGGGACCAACGTGGTCATCGAATCCGGCATCTACAAAGAGTTAATCGATCTTTGGGTCTTCCCCCTCCTTATAAATGTTAGGGTCGTCTAGACCCTCAACCAGAACCACGACCCCTTGATTTGGCTTTGGGAGAGGAGCTGCAATAGTAACATGTTCCGCTATGGAAATTTGATCAGACGTCGAGAACAATGCGTCTATGACAACGGGAGAAGTCGAACTCCCATCAATCGCCGAAGCGGCTAGAACATTCACCCTGGCTTACTTCTGGGCCTTACTTGTTTGTCATTTTTTCTGTGGCTAGTCCAATGTGGCTTCTGGAAGAACCTCAATTGTTTGCCGCAAGGTCCTTTCCTCGTCGGCTCGGA
This sequence comes from Lonicera japonica, assembly GCA_021464415.1. Lineage (NCBI taxonomy): Eukaryota > Viridiplantae > Streptophyta > Magnoliopsida > Dipsacales > Caprifoliaceae > Lonicera > Lonicera japonica. The sequence continues at coordinate 57,920 of JAKCWG010000840.1, read as the reverse complement.
CATCGCAATTCAAAATATGGTATTAAGCGATCAGTTTATACCACGTAGGAGGCTCCAATTGATCCCCTATCCAGTCACCTGGGGAGGTCCTATCAAGGAAGGATGTGCTGTCAGGGCGATAGCCCAAGAGATTATGGGCAGCCCTAGGATGGTTCATTATAGACCCATCACCATTATTGGTATGTCGAGCAATGGCATTCAATTACTTGTAGTGGACAATTCCCCAAGGAGGCCGGGTGAATGATCTGTCGTCTGCAAAAAATCACAACAGTATCTGAGTTAGAAGCCAAAAAATAAAAGATATTATTCAACGGGAGAAAAGGTTTGAACATAATGTACCGGGTTTACCACGTTGCCTGGAAACCGAAGATCCAGTGGCGTTAGGCTCGACGTTCCCTTTAAGAATCACTACATCATTATACATGTATTTGTTGGAATCTCATAAGCCTAGAATTAAGGCCAGGGCCATCGGCCTCCCCTTCAAACTCCATCTACCCTCGGAGTTGGAGAAATTAAGAGAATAGCAATATGCAATGTCCCAGAAATCGAGATGCATGTTAAACCTCTTGTTCATTTTAACTAAGCCAATATGATCTTGACTATGTTACGAGCCACCTGACTCAATTGCAAGTGAGTTTGATGAAGAAAACAAACCAACACTAGGTCAAAGGGAACCCGTAGTCCGGCTTGCCCAAAGTCGGCAGTGTAAATGGGGTACGTACATGCATCGAATGCAATCCTTTTTGTAATTGTATCTCCATCAGTTTCGATTTCTTCCCAGTGGAACTTTTTCAGAAGAAAATTATAATGAAATTCGTTCTTTCTCTCCTCGGTTCCTAATCGATAACAACCCATCGATTTCTAAGGTTTTGAAAGGGTTCTCGACAAAAATAAAGATCGGTCTATCGAAGAGTAGAGGCAGAAAGAAGAATGAAGCAATGAGTAGCTGACTCGATAAAGCCCTAGAATGGAAATAGGAGACAAATGCGTAGGCATAATTTTTTTCTTCAAAAGAGCGGATACTCAACAACAACAATGCAACAATCAAAGGGAAGTTATACCTTTATGAAGTGTGCAACTAGGAAAAGGAGTCATAAAACCCAAAGAGAAATGGGTTGGGCCTCGAATTGTCAAATAGCCATGCCGATGATCGACAAGTGGAAGCAGGTCAAGTCACCCAGGAAAGCTTCCGGTAAAAGATTAGACTCAAGCACATGATCCACATCTCGTTTGATGGGATCGCACACTTGAGGGGGCAATTGAGGGAGCATAAAATTTGGTTAAAAAAAATTGGGCTAGTCCTCTCTGTGCAGAGGCCTATTCTTTGGGCCCAAGAATAGGCCGTGCCCAAATAGAAAGAAATAACAAAAGAATGTGCCAAATAAAAGGTGTTAAAGCACGCCGAGACCTCGGTATGCCAAGATAAGAGGCTGCTAGTGCCGAGACTCCCAGGGAGGGGAGCACATGTCATAGCATCCATGGAACACATGGGAGATACGTGTAGAGGATCACACTAAATCATACGGAACTGTGCAGAATCGTGCATATCTGCACTGCTCCACTACAAACATACGAATTCAGATGTTGTTAGTAGTGGATAAAGGAGTGAGAGATGGATTGTTATCCAAGGCTTACCCTTTTTAGTCATTTTACGATCAACCCTAATCAGTAGATGTAACCCTAATTCTATACGTATAAATAGAAAGGGAGAGGCTTGGAAAGAGAAGTTGATGATTGCTAAGTATTTTGGGCAGAGAGAGTTACTAGTTTTACTTAATATGTTTTAGAGAGAAAAATCTTGTAACACTATTCATATTGCCTTACAAGCTCAATACAACAATCACACACACACAAACGGAGGACATATAACCGGACCAGCATTAGTGCTGCCGGGGGAATCTACCGTACCCAAAAAATTCTTTTGTCACACTCTATTCATTTTCTCCATACCCTTTGACTCGTTTCTCAGTTTTCATTCTATAACAAGTGGGTCGGATCATAAATTTTCCGCCACCTACACTTTTTATTTAATATTTTTTCCCTCTTCCCCATAATACATTAAAAAACCAATATTCGCTATATAGTTGATTCTTTGTTGCATTTTGTGGCCTATCAAAAACTGTTTAAGTTAAAGGCAATATACTTACTATGTGAGTAAACTGGCTGGCTTATCCTCTTCCCAAACCAGGAAGGGTGTACTGAGCACAACAACTAGTATCAGAGCCAACGGTAAATCTACATGTTTTGAATAATACATGTACCTGGACTTCGTCAGAGTCTAAGGTGTGACTCGCTACGAAAATCATCCCAATAGTTTTTCCATTAGTTAAAAATGAGTTGTTCCCTTAGTTATGCAAAGGCTAAGATTGCACTTATATTCAAAAGACAATATAAACAAATAAAGAGCCATTACCATTATTTGAACCTTTGATTTATTTAATTAATAAATATGGTACAAATCATTGAACCACATTATGCAATAATTGTATATGCTATTTTGTCACTATGGAATACCACCTCCGGGTGGTTTACATCCTATAACTCCGGTGCCTGGGCATTCATTTCGTGGTGGTACATCTAGCAAATCCGGCAATTATGGAAGAGATAAGTTTAGGGACAAGTTGTTATTGGATACCCTAGATTACCATTTTACATAAACAGGTTGTAATACCCGATAATGTAACTAGTATAAATTAGGCACGTATTAACCTCGATTAAGTAAAATTTTTCAAGAGTTTTGGAATCTTGATTAATCATGGACCAAATTGTAAAACTTCATAAGTTAGTATGGACGAAAATGTAAAGATGCAAAAGCTCAGGGTTAAAATAATAAAGTTATGAAACTTCATAACAAATTGTCGTATTTTAGGCAAAAGTTAGATTTTTTTTGGTTTTTGCACCACCGACTTGATCCACTTTCTTTATTCTTCATTCTTCTTTCATTTTGATGGTTGTAGCCGTGAGAAAGATGGAGAGAAAAAATAATATATGCGAAGTTTTATTTTTATAAATTGGTAATCCAAATTACACCGAATCGTGTCAAGTCTTAAGGGAAAGTCATTCTACACATCGAGGTCTATGCAAAGGTTTAAGAATCTAAGAGTTGTACACATCGGGGTTCGGGTTATCATCTTAGCTTTCATCCTTTGTGGCTAAATATTTTAAGGTATGGATTAATTATGATTATTTATGTTTTAAATTGATAAAATTCTAAATACTCCTCAAATATATGATTTTGCATGTATAAATTATTATAATTCATTAATTAGTTAATTGTGATAACCAAACGCATGCATATGAATAATAATTATAAATTTTAAATTAGAACATGGAGTTCTACACCCAAAGTGTTTATTGAGTTGCTTAGATTTTATGGTTGCTTAACCTTGTTCATATGGGATTAAACATGCGTAATTATTCTTTATACTAAGATACTTGGCATCATAAGTACGAATTGCATTATTATTGTGTTAACCCGATGGTCTGGCTATATGGGGATTCTCTATGGCATATGGCTATGATATCTATCTCTTAGGGGAGCTTATCTAATCTATTTTTTGTGGGAGCTTTCTATATCTATAATGATGTATTCTTGGATATGGCATGATCTTGGTGGATTTGTCAATGGTGATTATCTGGTATCATTGATATATTTATGGCCTCCTGATGGTAAAGGGAATTAGGTATGACTAATGCTTGTTGGTATGAAAATAGGCAGGGCTTGGTGCCATTGGGTTGAAAATCCCTTAAACCTTTGGAGGGCAGGAAATCATTCGTTGTCTAGAGCCAGTAGTGTGGAGTCCAGGAATCTAGACAACGACAAGACATTAGTAGTTGCATTTATATGATATTGGTTGACGTGTTGTCCAATTTTCTTTCTATATGTTATGATATTCCATGAGTGGCATGATGATCTTGACATTCATTCTCTTTGGGGTAGTCAGGTCCATTGTTATTACTATTATAATTCGGCTCGGCTTCGATATCTTTTGGAGTGGTTAGACCCATTATTATTATTATTTGACTCGGCTTCGGTATTTCTTGGTGACGTGGTATAATGGTTGACACATGGGGGTAACCTACATATGCATAAGCATGCATTGTTTTATAATATGATAGTTTTAAATTGAATTATTGGTTACAGTATGATTTATTATTAAACTAGGGTATACCCGTGCCGTCCGGCACGATAAAAAGAATAAAAAATAATAATTAGATAAAATATAATTACGTGAAAAATGTGAGGATCGAAGATGTGTATGATTGTATATTACTTAGGAATGAAAAAAGATAATTAAGATACAGCAAAAACAAAACATGTCTAACTAAAAATATAACCGTCCTCACTCGAGATGTGTCTTATTTGTCCAATTAGACCTGAAATCGCATCGACCGTTTTATAATGTAATGATTTTATGAGTGTATTTAAAAGAGAAAAAAAATATTATATTCGAGGCAGATCGAATTGTAATATAAAAAATTATCGCCCTAAAATTGCTTCGATCCTTTTATATTGTAACGGTGTTATTAGTATATTTAAAAAAATATATTATATTTGAGGTAATTTGGACACTAATATAAAAAAAATTCACCCCATATTCGAGGTAGGTTGGACACTTATTTTTAATTTTATTTCAGTATCTTTTTTTCATTGTGTAATATTTTCAATAACTAATGGATTTGTAAATTTAAAGTTATAGCATTTGAATTTTTTTTAAAATTTGATGAGAGAGAAATGTATATTTTCAATAACTAATGAGTTAGAAATACTTTAAGTATACTATTATATTTGTAATATTTTATAAGTTTTCATGAATTTTTTTTATACATAATTTAATAATCACAATAGATCTTGTTTTGTAGATGTTGATGAACATATTTCAAATATATAAATTTTATTAAAGTTGAATTTGTAAATTTAAAGTTATGGCATTTAAAAGTTTTTTAAAAATTTGATGAGAGAGAAATGTTGTAGAAAAGTAGAGAGATGTAAGAGTTATATTTGTGTATATGTTTAGTGTGTGAGTAAATGTTAAGTTGATTTGACATCTTGTTGTGAGGTATAAAAATAATCTAATGGTATAAAAGTGTTAACACCATTACAAATTGATATGAGACGTTGGATTGATTTATTATTTTATTGCAAAAAATCCTTATTTTATAATATAGATAATAAAATTTTTTTTATCGTGGATAAAAGTATTTCTTTCAAATTTGATTGTGGAAAAAAAATTTCCACCAATTGGCTCTTTTCCTATTTCTTCTTGACAGATGGAGGCTGTATACAACAATGTGCAACACATTTAAAAAGACGCACATAAGAGGAGAGAGATCACAATTAGACAGAGAAATGTAAAAGCTGTTTTTCCCCCTCCTTTATTGATAATTAAACAGTTCATTATTATTATTTTTTCCAAAAATAATCAACATATCAAAATGTGTAATAAGAAACACGCTTTATTATAAATTATTGACTACAATGAAATTTATAAATTTTTAAAAATTGTAAAAGTTAAATCCGATTTTTTATTTGTGGACAAATGAAATATTATTTACGTTCTATAATCTAGTTGGATAATTATTTACGTTTACATCGTACAACAATATAATTGAGACCAACATAATTGAGACATCTTTATCAGCAAAGCAAACTACTATCCACACAGAAAAAGCATTGTAATTACTACAAACATTCACAGATGTCATTTGATTTGGTTTAGCACACAAATAGAATCGTAATTAAAAATAGAAATTACAAAATTAATATTTTTTTGCAGGAAATTAAGAGATTATTTAATGATAATTTATATTTTTTGCAAAAAATTAAATAATAAGTACGAAATGGCTAAAAAAGAAAAATTTACTTTGTATACACTCTCCATTTTAAAATTAGTGTCTTGAATTAATTATGTATTTAGTGTATGGGTCCCGCATTATCAAGGCAATTATTTTTTATTAAAATATAGTATTGTATATTATTTCAATAATAATTATGTTAATAGTGTTGTATATAAAGTGTAAAATGTGGCCTGTTTGCCAACGGTGAATCATGACCAAAAAAAAAAGGTCATAATTTTTTTTTCTCTGCCACAAAAATATTCACACACCACATTATTTTTTTCTCTGCCACAAAAGTTTCTTAACCTTTGAGATAATTATATATAATTGATTTGTCAGAGACTATGCCATTTAATTCAAACAACTTGCTTACACACAGCTCACGTGAGATAATTATATATAAGAGGGCTATTTTACACTTTGAAGTAGGCTATTTTTTTACTAACCATTTTACCAACTATGAGATCTGTGAAAAACCATTTACATGACTACTTGTACCTACTTCTACCAACCACATCACACAACTCAATTCCTGATCACAAATCACACATACTTCTACCAACCATGAGATCTTAGATATATTAAAGCTATTTAAAAAAAATTACTCTAATAATTAAGCCATTTGCATACCTATTTGTAAAATTTTTACAATTTTTTTTTTGCAAGTTTTCAAACTATTGGACAAAAAATTACACTTTATTTCACATTACCTTTTGCAAAAAAAAATTAAGGAAAAAAAATAGGTTACAGATTTATGCTAGAATGCAAAATCTAAAAAATTCTTCAATCATTCAACATGCCAAAAATTCTTCAATCATTCAACAAATTATTTCATATTGCCTTTTGCCAAAAAGAAAAAAGGAAAGTTACAGATCTTATATATTGCCTTTTGCCAAAACACAAATCTTATATATATAACCCAAATCATTAAACATGCCAAGGTTAATCGCCAATTTACATAAAAGAATAAAAAAATGTAGCTTAAATTGAAAGAGAAATCCAAACAACTGGAAAGATTAATGGAGCTTTCAAACACCAACTTAACTTTGAAAGAAATTAAAAACATTTTAACCCTCCAATATATCCCATTATGCCAAATCATTCAACATGCCAAAGAGCTTACCTTTTTTGGTACCGGATACAGAGGCTATGGAGGTGGGATGGGGGCGTCACCGGCGGATGGCGCGACGGAGGCGTCACCGGCGTAATGAGCGGCGTAGGTATCACCGGATGAACCCACAAATAAAACCATATAATCTTATATTAAACCCACAAATAAAAATATACAAATAAAAAAGAGAGGAGGTAGAGAAAGCAAGAAGAACCTACCATTTTTGGTGCCAGAAACAGAGGCTACGGAGAGCCGAGCTCTAGATAGAAGAGGCGTCACCGGCAGAGTGAGCAATGTAGGTGGCAACTGCGGAGGGGGAGGCTGCGGCAATGGTGGAGGGGGAGGTCTCTCCGGCGGATGAGGAGCTGTCGGAGAGAATGGTTTTCCTTTATCATCCATGAAAATGTAAAAAGTTAGAGAGAGAGAGAGAGTGGAGTAAAGGTTGAAAGATGAGGAGATTGATTAAAAAGTTAAAAGTCACGTGGGAGAGTTAGAGATTTGATGGTTGAGTGTGTAAGTGGGAGAGTTAATATTTTAATGTGTAAATATGTAAATGCGTGAATGTGTGAAAATATTGTGTGTATGTTAATGGTGTGAGTGTGATGTGATATCTTAATGTGAGTATAAAACTAATCTAAGGGTGTAAAACTAATATATACCAAAACATATATATTCTAAGCCATTGGATCAATAGACTTTTGAAGTCAAACATGCTGTTTTATAATATAGATTGCCAATTATGCTTTAAATATATTATCCCTTATTATCCCCCCTACTGAGCTGTGAGCTCAACCCTTTTTTTAAACAAATTCAGGTACACAAAAGACGAATGATGTCAAATAGATGACGAGTTCAAGAACAGCGTAGATTGCTTTGATACGGATTTATTTTTATTATACATATATTTATATGACAAGCCACGGCTAGCCTAAGTTACTTTAGATGTTTTGTCACATGTTGATATGATTTTGTATATCTTTTGGATATATACATATGTGCTATGCTTCCGTCTTATATTATCATAATCTATATGAGTATCAAATGGTTGATTGACACGTATTATATGATTTACCATGATTTATTATTTATACTAAACCCATTTTAGCTAGTCTAAAGTGGGTTAGTAACGCTCGAGGTCTTAATTATTGGTATTATCCTATTAATTAAGGGAGGGGGTACTACACAGGTACAAGTAAATGGGGCTATTGGCCACCTTAGAGTACTATTATACATTGCTCTAAACAAATAAATTGCACGAAATAGGGAAATTTCTTGAACTCTATATATTTTATGTTCCTTTTCTTATGTGATAACTCACATTTCCAATATTGACAAATGTGCTACTGTGAACACCCCAATCCAAGACTCTCGTGTGAATACTGGTTTTCTTATAAAACAAGCATCTTACATCAAGTATCGAGTCATCATGCCTATAGAAGATCGTTAAAAAATCGAGTTTTTTTCGAGTGTTTTTGTGCTTTTTCGTGAGCCAGCCACAACCCCCAATCGCATAACCCAACCGTAGGGCAACCTGCCAGCCGTGTGGCTGGCACCTAGACGCACGCCCAAGCCACATGCCCCAGCCGTATGCCCTAGCCGCACGGATTCCTCAAGGTAGGAATTCTTCGCATTCCCCATGATGTGAATTTTCTCCGATCCACTTTCCCCACGAAGGGAAATAACCTTTACCGCCTATTCCCCAAGAAGGGATTTTTTCCTGGATTCCTCAAGGCACGAATTCTTTGCATTCCCCACGATGGGAATTTCTTCCGATCCCCTGCCCTCACGAAGGGAAATAACCTTTACCGCGCATTCCCCATGAAGGGAATAAATTTATCCACACATTCCCCAAGATGGGAATTTTCTTTTTTCTCAAAGATAGCAATTCCTTCTTAAAGCACCAATCCCCACGAGGGGATACTTCACAAAAACCCAGAACAATTCTTTCACTCTTCCTTGAGAAATGGGAAACCTTTGAAGCACTTTTCCGTTGCAATCTTTTGGACTCAATGAAATGTATAAACTCCTCACGCAAAGTCCTATACACTGAGGGTAAGGCGTGGGGAAAGGGGATAGGATAAAATTCCCATCGTGGAGAATGCGAAGAATTCCTAACTCTGAGGAATTCGGAAAAAATTCTCTTCGTGGGGAACAGGCGGTAAAGGTTATTTCCCTTCGTGGGGAAAGGGGATCGAAAGAAATTCCCATCATGGAGAATGTGAAGAATTCTTAACTCTGAGGAATTCGGAAAAAATTCCCTTTGTGGGGAACACATGGAGTCGTTATTTCCCTTCGTGGGGAAAGTGGTTTCGGAGAAATTCCCATCGTGGGGAATGCGAAGAATTCCTAACTCTGAGGAATTCGGAAAAAATTCCCTTCGTGGGGAACACGTGGAGTCGTTATTTAACTTCGTGGGGAAAGTGGTTTCAGAGAAATTCCCATCGTAGAGAATGCGAAGAATTCCTAACTCTGAGGAATTCTGAAAAAATTCCCTTCGTGGGGGAACACGTGGAGTCGTTATTTCCCTTCGTGGGAAAAGTAGTTTCGGAGAAATTCCCATCGTGGGGAATGCGAATAATTCCTAACTCTGAGGAATTTGGAAAATTCTACTAATACTATTTCATTGCCATGGTTCTGCTACTCAGACACTACTTTGTTGATTTTAAAAAATGATATGCTAGAGAGAGCTGCTCGCAAGTTGAAGTGCATTTTTCTTTACTATTCCTTTCTACTTTCGGACCGCTGTGCATGGATTTTGGGATTTGGCATCTCTCTACCCTCAGTTTTCCTCTCTTTGGTCATGGGGATAGAATTTCGCTTGGATTTCTCAATCATCATCAAGCTACCTTCTGATTTTTTTCTACAGGGAAGATACTGGTCCTATATCGTTTTATGTTTTTCGATACCCTTATTGCTTCCTCTTTTGATTATCTGGCCTTTTATTTTAGGCTTTCGGATTTTTCTTGCTTTTTTCCAAAACAGGAGCCTTACTCACCTAAGATGTAGCCCTCCGCCTTTTGGCACAGCTGTCACTCTTAGTGTGGCTCTCCCTGTCGATTTTCCCCATTTCTATTTTTCCTCACTTTTTTCTTCGCTTGGACCAACGGTATTTTTCCCTTTTCTACTCTTTTAATTTTTTCTAATACCCGATTCTCTTTTACACCTTCCCTGTTTATCAATCAGATTCGAGCCTTTCGGACAATAGGTCCATCCTTTTGAATTTTTCTTCCACCACAGATTTTAGAGCGCCAAGCTTTGGGTTTCGATCTGCCGTCTCGTGCGTGTGTGTGAGTCTTGTCCTTTTACGTCAAGCTTATTTATTTTTTTTATTTTTTTTGGCTGATCAAATATGAGGGTAGCCACAGGGTTTGACCCCCCAACCGTACGGCTGGTAGCCGCCGTACGGTTGGCTAGCCTGTGGCTGGCCCCTATTTCCTATAAATAATGGCCTGTTTGAATCTTACTCATCACTTCTTCTTACAACTTCTCTCTCTAGCATATATTTTCCAACTTTTAAAAACCGTTAGCGAGTGTCTTATATAGAGTAAGTGATGGCGTTTGCGAGGTTACCATCGATCTTTGTGTTTATGATGATGGGGGGCCCGCCGGAGGGCAGAGAGGCGCCGAAGCTACTCCTAGGGGATGAGGTGGAGGCGATTACTGCGATGATGGATGGGCGGCTGATCTGTGCCCCACATCACAATGACTGGGATTGTGTGGCCTGGGAGGGGCCACTGGGGCCAGACGGGTTGCTACAGCGGGCGATGTACCGGGACTTGCCCTTAATCTCGCCGGGAGAGGGGCGAGAGTGGCTACTGATGGAGCCTGCAGCACACGAGATCCGTCGCCGGACTAGGGTATGCTCTGATTCTTACGCTAAATGATATTTTATGAAAAATGCAATGCCATGATATGCATGAAATGCAAGAAATTTAATAATTACTTGCCATAATAAACATACTTAACATAGCTCATTTTTTTCAATACATGTATTAGCCAGTATTAATGCAAATAGCAAGTTCTAAATTTATTACAACATATGATGTGACAGAGGATTGGACGTTGCTGTGGTATTACACGTGCCGCTCCCGAGCTACGAGATCAGTTACCCCCGTTGGTGAGGGCTTACTTGAGCGCGACCCCATTCGGGCGATTTATCGAGGTGCTGCCAGGATGGGAGTTTCAGTGATCTGTGAGTTTGCCAACGGTATTGGAAGAGAGATGATGGGACACGACGCACACTTTCCATTGAAGTTTGGGGGGAGATGACATTGACCCCAGAGGACATCTTCGTGCTAACGGGGCTGCCATTTGGAGGGGAGGCTCTGGTACCCAACCCTCGGGTACGCCTTATGCTAGATGGGATGGGATACCTCATATGGCGATGGTACAGCACATCGAGGCAGAGAATGAGAGATTTGGGGATGGACAGATGAAGCGGCAGGAGGTTCGTCGCGGTGTTTTCTACTGCTGGTGTTGCACGACTTTTTCTACGCACGGGGCGGCAACAACTTGCGGTTGTGGTGGATGCCTTATTTGTGATATTTCGACCAGTTGTACACATTCGCATGGGGAGGATACATGTTGGCGATATTGTACGAGTCGATGGATTTGGTATGCCGGCATATGGAGCTCAACCATTGTGGACTGGTTACACTTTGGGAGGTAATTATTTAAATTAAAGTCTCAACATGTGACTGTTAATAAAAATGTGATGGTTTGATAATTGTGATAATTTGCGACATATGTGGTTTATTGCGCATACCTATCAGGGTATCGGTCAGATTCACCTACACCCGACTTTTGCAGACGAGTTCCCTCTCTTCAGACGGTATTATAGCGGGAACATAGTTGGAGTGTACCGATATCTGACCCAGGAGGTTAGTGCAGGAGACGTTTCAGGTCTTCAGTTAGATCAGGTATGAAATTGAATTAAATGAAATTTAAATTATTTCTGAAATAGAAAAGTTAAGTTATTCTGTGACGCCCTGAGTGATGAGTACTCCCTTGTGTGGAGGAATGGTAGCTCGAGTGATGAGTACTCCCTTATGTGAAGGAATGGTAGCTCAAAGGGGGCATCCACACCGGAAGTTGGGGGATCCTTGGAGACCCATATAAGTAAGATATGGTCGCTAATTAAGTACGAGGCCTTTTGGGTAGCTCACTGGCTTCGGATCCCATGAGAACTCCGAAGTTAAGCGTGCTTGGACTAGATAAATCCCAGGATGGGTGACCCCCTGGGAAGCTGGTCGTGAGCTCCCATAAACAAAGCCGTGAGGGTAGATGTCCTGGGCTGAGGCCTGTCTAGGACGCTACCCAAAGCGGACAATATCGTACTGAGGTGCGACCGGGTCGTTACAAATGGTATCAGAGCGGACCCCACAGAGTACGGTGTGTCGACGAGGACGTCAATTCCCTTGGGGGGAAGGATGTGACGCCTTGAGTGATGAGTACTCCCTTGTGTGGAGGAATGGTAGCTCGAGTGATGAGTACTCCCTTATGTGGAGGAATGGTAGCTCAAAGGGGGCATCCACACCGGAAGTTGGGGGATCCTTGGAGACCCATATAAGTAAAATATGGTCGCTAATTAAGTACGAGGCCTTTTGGGTAGCTCACTGGCTTCGGATCCCATGAGAACTCCGAAGTTAAGCGTGCTTGGACCAGAGAAATCCCAGGATGGGTGACCCCCTGGGAAGCTGGTCGTGAGCTCCCAGAAACAAAGCCGTGAGGGTAGATGTCCTGGGACTGAGGCCTGTCTAGGACGCTACCCAAACCGGACAATATCGTACTGAGGTGCGACCGGGTCGTTACATATTCATGGCGTATGTTCAATGCGGCATGTTCAGTGGAGCCCGTGGCCTGTATAGGTGAAGCAGCAGTGGGGGTATGCGGATGCGCTGGCGGCCGCACGTTCGAGACGGCTAGTTTCGCACGAGTATGACTTGGCATTCTACATGGGGGAGCATGTAGTGTGGCAGCATACTCCCGGGTTAGGTTTCAGGGTTCCGGCATGGTCTCCAACAGCGATGAGGCGGCCGGTCATGCTATCTGCAGAGGAGCGGGTTTTATTCTTGGCTGGCGTTCCGATTGAGGGCTTGTTGATGGATGGAGAGTACAGGACATTTGCGCACCACTATCTGATGAGGGAGACGAAGGGAGTGCGTGGTAGGGTGATATATGCGAGGTATGCTGCTATTGGGGGAGATCCGATGTTTATCCGGGGGCAGTTACACATCTCACAGCGAGTCCCTCATCAGCCCGCACCTGCGCCTAATCGGAGAGCTAAGGGGGTTACGGATTCGGATGATGAGGATCCGCATGGCAAGAGGGACGCGGAGCCACAGTAGGTGAAGGAGGATGATGACGAAGGGTCGGAGGAGGTGCCTTTGGGAGGAGGCAATGGTGGGGCGCCACCAGTTGGGCCAGGCGGGGGAGTAGGTAAGGAGCCGACTGTTGCAGCTTCGCCTGGACGAGGTAGGGCAACAAGGGGCGGGGGGAGTCCAGTCGGAGGGCGGAGTCCGATATCGAGGCCGCCCAGTCCACCAGCCATTGCGGGGAGGACACCTCAGTTGCCGTCGGAGGACATTAGACAGATGCTGGAGTCGATGCAGACACCCAAGGGACGCGGGTCGATGTCAGGATCATCACCCGTGTATGGGTCCGAAGACATGGATTGGGTCCATCACGTGTCGTTCTCACCATTGCTGCGCACACCTGTTGGGTCGCCAGGTGCCGAGTCGGTGGGACTGAGGCCGTACTCTCTGTCTACCCCTTCATTAGGCGCTGTTCGTGGTATAGTTTTTCGAGAGTTAGGAGAGATGGCGATTCAACTGGGACTGGAGGCGGGTATAGGTCAGGCTCCGGCAGGTGAGGGCGGTGACAAGGGGAAGGGGAAAGCGGTGGCGCCCGAGTCGGATGGGGGAGAAGATACCAGGGAGGACATTCCCCCGGTGGGCGGTGTTGGCGGAGCTGGTCCGTCACAGGCTGGCGGGGCGTCGATGTCCTACTCGATCCTGGATTACCCTCGGGATATCCCCTACTTGGATCTCAGTCTACCCAAGCGATACCAAATTCCTGATGTGCCTGTGGACGATGAGCGGATGGGGGCCCTAGCACACGTCTTTGACGAAGTGGTATGGTTCTCTTTGTAAAAAGTTTGGTACATGTGCTATTATGAATGATAACTGACAACCTGATTTTGACAGATGGGTTTATTCCGTCTTCGTGAGCTGGCTGAGTTGCTGAAGAGCTACTTCAACATGTACGGATTGCTGACGTTCACAGCTCCCTTCCCGACGGATTACATGGGGAGATATAGTAGACGTTTGGCGGGTGACGTGACGGCTAGCTACCATCCCTCTCGATCGCGGTCTCGATCAGCGGCGCCTTCCCAGTCAGTCCAGCAGTCGAGACGCACTTCCCAGCTTGCACATCCTCCTCGGGGTGAGGGTCGTACGGCTTCGGAGAGTCCAGCGGAGGGTGCTGGCGAGATGGAAGGGAAGTGGCCCCGTACTGTGGATCCTCCTCCTTCTCTGCAGCGTTGAAGGTTTTTTTGGCGGTTTTAAGTTTTATGAAAAACATTTTAATTTAAGAAGTTAAATTATATGCATTTTGGTTTTTGAGAAGAACTTTGTTAATTTAGAGGTTAATTTAAATGTGTTTGTTTTTTAGAAAAATGTTGGTTTATTAGTGCGATTGGTTTAATTTATGAATAAAATATTTATGTTTTTGGAGAAAACATGTTTGTGTGATGTGATGTGAATGTTTTCAAATTATTGTGAATGGTTACACAACATGTGTTGGCAAAATTATTACTAATATGATTAAAACAAAAAATGATTAACTGTATGTGTGAGCAAATGTATCATAAATGGATGCGAAAGAATGGTTAAGAGTGATTAAATATAATTACAAAAATGGAAAGTACGTGTGTTGGCAAGTAATTATCAAATTTAAATGCATGCAATGATGGATTGTTCTTCCTAAATAAAGTCTAGCAACATTCGTATCATGATGTATGGTAAAGAAAAAATTTGGAGAGTGAAGATTTTTGACCAAGGGGAAGAGCCAACCGCAGGCCCTACCCGCAAGGGGTAGCGTAAAGTTGGGAGGCAACCGCACTGTTGGCAGCAAGCCGTACGGTTGGTTCCCAGCCATGCGGTTAGCCTGTACGCTATTGCTATAAATAGGGCGCGAATTTGTCCTTTTTTCTCCCATCAAGATCACTATTCATTTTATCCTCTTAGCCTAAAAGTATATCTTCTTTTTCTCTGTCATCATGTCTACTTTTCGTACCAGTGATGCCTTCTCCCTTTTATTTGATTTCGTGTCTTTTGCTGAGGTCGACTGTAGTCTCAATTGGGGCGACCTGAGCCATCTTCACCGTTGGTGTTCGCACGAGATCAACTGGTCGTTCTTGCTTGGTTTTACTGAGTTCTGGGATACTGAGGATCACTGCTTCCGCATCGGGTTAGATGAGTTATGCCCGACGATTGAGGAGTCCACACTATTGATGCGCCAGGACGTTTCATGGCCTCTGGCATCTTTGCGGGATGCCAGGAGCCCTCGGGTTATGCTTAGTCAGTTTCGAGGTAGCCCGTATTTGCTGTATATGTGGGTTACTGAGAGGTTTTTGTATCTGGAGACTCGACTTCCCTGGGATTCTCGGCACTTCTTTCTTCGTCCCGACTACGCTCTGATCCACCATTTGTCGTCCTTTGACTGGGCTATCCGTTTTTCAGAGTCTTCTTCTTCGATTCATTGGGACATCCCATGGTGGCGTATGAGGACCATGATCATGAGTATGGGTGGGAAGAACTACCTTCGGTTTCGTGGTTTGAGAGAGACATCATTCTACATTCCCGGTCGGTTGACGAGGCAGTTCGGTGTTCCTCTAAGTATACCCCTTCCACTGAGAGATTTTTCTTCGGTCGCTCTTCCCATTACCCCGAGTTTAGAGACGACCCTACGAGGTCTTTGGTCTACCCGCTTTGTTCGGCGATTTCATGGAGGAGAGGTTGGCATTACCCAGGTGACTCGTTCTGACATTGTGCTGAACATTTGGCGACGAGTTCGTCAGACCATTGAGAATGAGCCTATGATGATGAGGTGGTTTCGATTTACGGATTCAAAGGTGATGGATGAGACAGTTCTTGCTTCATATCAGACCATGGATCGAGAGAGGATCTTATATTCTGCTGATGACTGATGGGTTTGACGGTTAGGTTAGGTTTGGTAGGTGGCTTTTTTATGAAAGCGTTTTGGGGTTAGATAGGTAGTTGAAAAGCATAGGGAAAGTATGTAGGAACTGATGTAGGTATGTTTTCATGTGGGTTCTTTTTGTATGGAAGGACTTTGATTTATATATATAGAAAATCTCTTTCTGCCCTTTTTGCTTCCAAATGAATGAATATTATTACAATGAATAGACCGAGCCTGATATTTTAATTCAGGTTGCCTACGTTTCCCCAGATAGTAACTCTTTTTTTTTTTGGGGCTCAGGTCTTCGTAGTTCATGCATACAATCTTACTAATAGTATTTCTTCAATCGGTCGAGGTTGACTTGTAAGTTTAACTCTTGGCCATCAATGTCGGTAACGAGAACGGCACCCCCAGCTAGGATTTTAGTAACAATGAAAGGGCCTGTCCACTTTGGCGAGATTTTTCCTCGTGGGTCTCGGACTGGTTCACGAATTTCTTTGAGGACTAAGTCTCCAACTATGACGTTAATGTCTCGGATCTTTTTATGAAAGGCTTTGGCAACACGTTTTTGATACCCTTGATGTTGATATGAAGCCCTTAATTGGTTTTCATCAATCATTGCCAATTCCTCATACAGAGCCTTTACCTAATCACTTTCAGTGACTTGATTTTCAAAGACAACCCGTAAAGAGGGTATTTCCATTTCTACTGGTAAAACCACTTCCATTCCGTATGTAAGGGAAAAAGGGGTTGATCCCGTAGAAACCCTTTCGGTAGTTCGATATCCCCAGAGTGCATATGGGAGCTTTTTGGGCCAATCTCTGCCAGATTTAACCATCTTACTAATGATATTCTTTAAATTTTTATTAGCAGCCTCAACGGCCCCATTAGTTTGCGGGCAGTATGGAGAGGATTTGTGGCGTTTGATTCCATATTCTCCCATGATCTCGTTGGCTTCGCCCTCAAAATGCGTCCCATTATCGGATATTATCTCATGCGGTACCCCGTATCGGCATATGATGTTGTGTCGGATGAATCGAGCTACTTTCCTGGCATTTAAATCTTTGTAAGACTCGGCTTTAACCAATTTGGTGAAATAGTCGATAGCCACCAGAATGTATTCATGCCCATTACTTCCTTTTGGCGAGATCTTACCAATTATGTGCCTTGGCATATCTTTGGCATTGGTGACATCTTTTGACGTACTCAAAACAATCTTTTTGCATCGTTAACCGGTAATACCCTTGACGAATTATTTTACGTGCCAATGTATGACCGCTCATATGTGGACCGCACTCCCCACTATGAATTTGTTCCATCATTGTGAAAGAGATATGTCCTAGGACTATTCATAGATTATGATTTGTACTTGGATATCTTATGCTTATTGTTATTAATAAAGTTTATTTATTTTACTTTATAATCTCTTGTAAATAATATTTATTAATACTAGTTCATCAAGTACGTGACTAGATTGTGGGATGCTAGTAATGTAATAATAATATTGTTTAGATGCCCCTAATCATGTATCAATAACCTAGGATCACATTGATATAATGATTAGAGTATGGGTCAGCTGATGACTATGTTCCACAAGTCATGGATATGGAGATATCAAGCTGAACATACTGATACTTGTTAGGGAACAAAGTATTGGACTGACCCGCTTTGGGGACACTGCGAGGAGTGTTATATAATGTCATCAGTGATGTTCCCCATTTGTGATATCGTATTATCCTCAGACCTGAGATCGCCATGGTTACCAACATAGGGATTAGCATGTCAGGCATTATCAAACGTTGCTCTTGACCGAGTAATTATAAAGATGATGACCGAGCATACTATGAACTATGTAGAGGTATGTGGTTGATCAAGATGGGATTTGTCACTCTCATATATTGAGAGAGATATCGTTGGGCCCCTTGATAAGTGTAATTAATATTTGCATGGCCATGCACAAATGAGATGTCATTTGTTTTGGATTAATTATACTTAGAGATCAAGAAATAAAGATTGAACTATACAAGAATGACACTTGCCTAGTCTTGTGTTCAATCTAGATATCGATTGACAAAAGGAGTTAATGTGTGAAATATCAATTTAAGGTTGTGTCGTTTTTGACCTTTATACCCTTTGGATAATAGTAATGTTTTACTAGAAACCGCTTACTGTTCGTATAATAAAACGGGTTTTAATTATACGGCCAAAGAGTGTAAAACCTACAGGGTCGCACACCAAAACGAGTTGGATCAAAACGAATTAAAACGGGCCAAGTTGGACTTGGGCCCAGTTCGTTTGTTGCTTAGGGTTCTCACTAGGGTTCCCTTATAAAAGGGAACCTTTGTTCTTCTTGGCCGTCAACGAAATTGAGAGAGGCAAGAAAATTCGAAATAGCAGAGAGAACCCTAGAGGGCGCTAGTACACCAAGCAAGATCTCATCTCGTTCGTGTGTGCATACTGTAGAGGCGTCGTGTTTTCTACGCTAAGGACGACAACAACAGAAGGATCAGATCCATCCTGTTCGTTTTCATTGACATCAAATCTCGATTAAGGTATGTCATCTGTCGATTTTATTGAACTGCATAGATCATAGGATTCAATGATTAGTGCGTAAATTAGTGTATGCGATGCATGATTACTGCCCTAATTTACTAACACATTGCTCGGAATTTTTCTTCATCGAGACATTGAAGGTGTATACCGTCATCATTTCTTCAGTATAATTTTCCCGCACAGATGATAAACTGGGATGCGAGGCGGCGAAGTGTGACTCGAGTGATTTTATCAGTATTTGATACGTATTCATTATGCATGAGCAATTGCCAGATATCGTAATACCAAACATTCTTATCAATCTCATTTCCACTTTCAACATCGAGTGATAGGCAAAATACCGGATTTGTTCGCTTCTGAATCTGAATCATAATTTCTTTTTTCTCCCCCGGAATTTTAATCATTGAAGCCAGAGTAGCTAAGGCATCAGCAAAATTGTTCTGTGTTCTCGGGATGTAGAAGAATTCAATACAGTCAAATTTCTCAGAAGTTTCCTCGAGTTGGGCTAAAAAGGGCACAAGTTTTTCCTCTTTGATCTTCCATTTTTTCAAAATCTGATGAATAATGAGAGCGGAGTCTCCAAACACTTGAATTTTGTGAACCCCTTTCTGCAAAGTAATTTCTAACCCGACAATACAAGCTTCGTATTCCGCGATATTGTTAGTACAGGGAAATCCAATTGAAAAGACATAGGGGCATGGGTTTGATCTGGCGAAATTAACAGGATCCCGATTCCATTCCCGTTTCGATTACAAGCCCCATCAAAGTACATTTTCCATTCATCATCTTCTGTAATCTCCATGATAGTTTCATCGGGGAATTCAAACTCCTGTAGCTCAGTATCAATGATCGGATTTCCCGCTAAGTGATCTGCTATGACTTGCCCTTTGACGGCCTTTTGAGTGACATAAGAAATGTCGAACTCTGAAAACAGGAACACCCATTTAGCCATTCGATTAGTCATCATTGGCTTTTCGAACAAGTACCGCAAAGGATCTAGACGAGAGATTAAGATCACTGAAAAAACCAACATATAATGTCGTAACTTTTGGGTAGCCCAAACCAATGAAGCACATGATTTCTCTAAAGTCGTATAATTTTGTTCCCCTAGAGAAAACTTTTTGCTGAGGTATGTGAGACTCTAGACCCCCGACCCCCAAGAGAGAGAAAAGTCCTCCATCCTAGGTTTTTTTTTTTAAGGAAAACGTGTGTTTTGTAGAGTCGCCAGTTTGTTTTACGAGAAAACAAACAAAAGATCGTACGAAGGACAATTCGAAACGAATTATCTTTCATACGTTGAAACCATAGATTCATTGAAAAATTTGCTTTGCTAGGGTTCGGGAACTACGTTACGAATTGGGAAGGTGTTAGGCACCCAATTCGCTCTTTCGGTCTCTTAATGGATCATGTATTTAATTCCTATCTTAGATATCTTGCAAGTAGTTTGAATTGCATTTTCAGAATAGTCCTTTCCGGATAGATTTAGTTTAAAACAGTATTTTGAAATCAGACTCGAGCTTTGCAAGCACCTACGTATTCATTCGTAGAATGAAATCAGAGTCTCGTAGTTCCATTTGTTTGGAAGCTGTTTTTGTATTTTTTAGTTTGTTTTGAAAACATGTAAAAACGGATTTTAGATTTCTTTGTAAAACTTAGAAAGAACTTATTTTGAAAGCAATAGACTTCTTTGCAAGTTATCTAAATTTCTATATTAAAACGGATATTAAAATGCAGTATTGAAATTCAGAAACGTTGTAGAAAGACGTACCTGATGCGCTTTGAAGAAGAAATAAGAACCTTGCCTTGATTGCTCCTTTCTCTCTCTAAAACTCTGTAGTGATCTTAACAGAGTTTCTACTCTCTAAAAACACTATTGAGTGTTGATCCCCAAATGAGAGCCCAAAGGTCCTATTTATAGAGAAAAAATGCACAAAAATGGCCTGAGTAGCCTCGCATTGTTTGATCTTATCGAACGCTTCCTGGCATTGCTCTTTCCATTGCCTATTCGAGTTCTTTTGGAGTAACTTAAAAATTGGTTCACATGTTCGAGTCAATTGTGAAATAAATCTGCTGATGAACTGTAATCTCCCGAGGAAACCCCGAATTTCCTTTTCAGTTTTAGGGACTGCCATTTCTTGAATAGCCTTAACCTTTGCCGGATCAACCTCGATTCCCTTTCTGCTGACTATATACCCCAGCATCTTGCCTTTGGTGACCCCGAATACACATTTCTGAGGATTCAAGCGCATTTGAAATTGCATAAGCCGTTCAAAGAAGATACGAAGAGTTTCCACATGGCTTGCCCGGTCTAAGGATTTGATGATCATGTCGTCGACGTATACTTCTACTTCCTTATGAATCATATCATGAAACAGAGTAGTTGCCTCTCGCTGATATGTGGCCCTGGCATTTTTCAACCCAAATGGCATGATGGTGTAACAATAAGTACCCCATGGTGTGATAAAGGCCGTCTTTTCCTGATGATCAAGATGCATTTTGATTTGATTATACCCGTCAAATCCATCGACGAATGATTTTAAGGCATGATTTGTAGTGTTGTCGACAATGAGATCAATATTTGGCAGTGGAAAATCATCTTTTGGACATGCAGCATTTAAATTGCGATAATCGACACAAACCCGTACTTTGCCATTCGCTTTTGGCACTGGCACTATGTTGGCCAACCAAGTAGGGTATTCAACGACCCGTATGAATCCGACATCCAATTGTTTTGTTACTTCTTCCTTTACCTTGAGCGACCACTCAGGTACTAGTTTTCTTAACTTTTGCTTGACATGTTTACATTCGGGTTTAGTGTGTATTTCGTGCATCACAATGTTGGCATCTAAACCCGGCATATTAGTATGTGACCAAGAAAAAACATTTACAAATTCTTTCAACAAATTTTCTAAATCTGTCTTTTCATCATAGCTTAATTCGGCCCCAATTTTTATCTCTTTTTTATCGTCGGTTGCTCCCAAATTTATTGTGACTGTGTCCCCTTCAATAGGTTGTATTCTTTGTTCATCATTCAAATTCTCATTCATGACTTCAACATCACAAGAATCAAAGTAAAGGGAAAGATTGTCAATTTTATTGATAGAAATATCATTTGGTATAGATAACATACATTCTAAATTTTGTACATTCCTATCAATATTCTTTTCTCTCTTTTTCTTCTTCTCTTCTTCAATGGGACATATGAGGGGCACAGGGTCCCCAAGGTAATCTTCCTCAATTGCCATTACCTCAAACATGTTACCCAACATATCTTCTTCTTCTAGCGGCTCGGCAGGTGGCTTGGTGATCTTCAACCGTGATGAGAAGGTGTGAGTAAAGCCTTCGCTTACATACAAGTCTTCTTCAAAGAAGATTGCTAACCCCGGTTGTCGCTTTCCCTCTTCATTTAGCCATGGCTCTTGAAACCCGCAATAAGGAAAGTCTTCACCTTCTTTCACGAACCATCCATTCAATGATCTATCGGTGAATATGGCACTTTTTACTCGGTTATCATCCCCCGTATATCCTAATCCAGTGAGAGGACTCGGTTTTTGGTATGGTTCAATCATTTGTGCAATGCCGGCTTTATATTTTCCCAAACCATTTCCGGGTAAGAATTTCAATTTCCTCATCATCTGTAGCACTTGTGCTGCCATTGTCACCATGTCATCGGGGGGCAGATAATTCACGGTCTGCGTGGTAAAATTTTGCACCTTTGGCTCATACGAAAATCCCCCGAGTTGGACGTCTTGGCTTTCGATTACCAATACAAGCGAGAGTTTTTCGGCACTATTGCTCTTTCAGGGTCTCCCTTAATGACGATGATATCCCCATTGAAGGGTATTTTCATTTTTTTATGAAGGGAAGAAGGAAGTGCACCAACCTTGTGCAACCAAACTCGTCCCAATAACAAATTAAAGCTTGACTATAACACCCAGTTTAAACATCTCTTGCAAAAATCACGATCCGTGTCGCGTATAAGGCAGGATCAGGCTCCGGATGGCCAAACAAATCGGGTTCTAAAAAGGTTGGTATGGTTTGGAAACCTCCAACAAGTCATATTAACATATTTAAGTGTGTTATAATGACCATAAGTTGTTTCGGGTGGCTCGGACGAAAATCGTCTCGAAAATCACAAGTTTGGAACCTACGCGATAAGTTATTTTTACCCGACTTTGGATGACCATAACTTCTTCATCCGAACTCCAAATGAGTCTCCGTTTTCGGCCACGTCTTCTTTTCCATTCCCTCTACAACGTTCGTGTTTTGGCCGAGACCCAATTCTCACTCCTCGATGGTCAAAATTGGGCGTGAAGTTGAGACTTTGACCAAACAGCAAAACTGTGTGCTGTGAATAGTGGTAGTCGACTACATGAGTTTTGATGTAGTCGACTACATCGACCTGGGCGAGAATTTCATATATTTTCACCTCCTTTCTTCCCCATTTAACACATTCATTTGGAGAGCCTTTAGAGAGAGAAAGAGGGGCGAATTTGGGGGATTTTAAGGGATCATTTGAGGGTGCATCTTCCACACAAGATTCTCACCATCATCATCATGTCCATCATCATCTTCATCATCTTCTCCACCTCAATCCACCATTTCTAGGGTTTATAGCTATAATTTGGGGCTTTTCGCATATGTGCGGTTCCGGCTCGATTCTTCGGCAATACTTCGAGGGATTGACCCTCAATAGGTGGGAACAATATTATTTTAACAAGTTTTCTTACGATTACAACATATTTACTCCAAATCAAACTAAACCTAGGTTTTCTACTCAGAGTTGCATATGCATGGGGCTTGGGTTAATTTCTCTGGATATTTTTTATAGATTTGCATCATATATGACATCAATAACTATTTTAGACAAAAAGCCCCAATTTTAAATGATTTATGATAAAGTTTGGTATATAACCTTCAAGTACGCATATGAGTATATACGCTAAGCTTTGATACGCTTATGTATGATGTCATATATGGGATTTAAACTATATTTTGGACAAAGTTACATATATTAGTGGTATTGTTGTTATGTCTAAGTTATAAAACCACGTTTATGAGATTTTCTACTTACCTAGCCAGTCCGTAAGTATGCTGGTCAAATATTCAAATATGTTTTGAATAAATGAGGTCTTTAAATCATAATGGGAGGCTATTTGGGAACTTATATACATTGTTTGAGTATATTAGACTTGGCTTGGGGCCAATTGATGAAAACATATTGAAACTCCCAAACTGATGATTTTCTGGTTTCCTCTATTAACTGACGGACTTGGCTTATATTGTTCAATCTCTACAACAATACCACTATAGGTTTTCACTATGTATATTTACTCATATCATCAATGGATATATATATATATGTGCGAGTTTTATGAATACATATGGAATGCGTGTATATTCATATCTATATCTGTTGGATTCTATATTCTTGTGATTTCATGTATTTGATGAGTTTATTGTTGTTTGGATATATTATCGGATGGCCACACCGTTCGTACTAGATAGATGGTGATTACCGGTAGCGTATAGCCTTGGTGGCTGCGTGAGTATTATTGTAGCGTGCGCCTTTATGGCGGCGTGAGGTAGCGTATGCCTGTGTGGCTGCGTGAGGTAGCGTCTAAGTGGACCTGGTAGGTGGTCCCTGCCTTGGGCAGAAGAAACCGAGTTGCCGGCTATCTCTGTGCACAGTAGATTTATGAAAATCCTAGACGTGAGTTTGATATATCTGATTGATGTGACAGATCTAGTCGCGGTGTTGTGGCATATAATGTATGACAATGTGTATATATATTGCCTTTCTTGTGCTTTGGGCTGGGAACATCATACATATATTTCACGAAAGGTTTTCTGTGCATTGGCTGCGTCTTAATTTTATTATATACATATATATGTTTACATTTGTATATACACATTTCTACCCAGTAATGGTTTATTATAGAGACGCAGCTTATAAACTTAATTTACTTTTATTAAAATGCATAGCATGGCATGCATGGTTTCTACTCTATTTTCTTATTCCAAACACTTATAGTTCCCACTGAGCCCGTTTGGCTCACTCCCATTTTCCAAATCAAGTTTTGCAGGTGTTCGCGGGAATGGTACGAGTGCAAGTCTAGATAGCTTTGATGAACCCTAATCACTTAAGTCGTTAGGAGACGACTTATGTACTAGTTGATTAGTTAGTAAATGATTATGTATTATAGTGTTGTATTTTGATATAAGGTTCATTAATATTGAGACCTCAGTTGAGGCTTTGTATAAATGATTTTCCCTAAATGTGGAGTATCTATTGAACATGGATTGCATGGATATTTTAACAGGTTTTGGTATTGCTTGATAAACAAACTCCACATGCCAAAATTTTCTAAAATTACTGCTTTATAATGAATTCCCTTTTTATATAAGTTTTAAGTTTTATTATTTCTTACCCGTCGTCACGTACGACTCCGTGGCTAACCGGGTCCTGGAGGTATAATCCTCTAAACGGGATTTCGGGGCGTCACATTGACGGAATATCGATGAATTGAAATTCGATGGTAAATGTAGCCGGTCCTATCTGCATATCCAGCATGACGGAACCCAATACCTCTGGCTTAGTATTGTCGTATGCTCGAACCGTGACTGGTGATTCTTCCAATGAAGTTAAGTCGATACCCAAATGAACAACGGTCTTTAATGGGCACACGTTAATTGTAGAACCGTTATCCACAAGAACATATTGTATAGACATCCCACAAGCCACAACGGTGATATGCAGAGCTTGGTTATGATCCCGACCAAGTGGTGATAGATCTTCATCAAAAAACCCAAGAACTTGTTTTTGCACCCCCATTGAAGCGATCATTGCTGTTAACTCATTCGGGGTGGCTTCAAGAGGAATAACTGATTCGTGTAACATTTTCATTAGTGCCATACGATGTGGCTTGGATGCCACCAGAAGTCCCCAGATTGAAATTTGGGCTTGTGTTTTCTTCAACTGTTCAACAACACGCCCTTCTTCCGGATCTTTTGCCAGTTCCTTGGGAGGAGTGGCATCAGTAGGTTGCTTGGTATTTGGTGGATGGTACACTCTCCCAGAATGGGTCAGCTGTTGGACCCATGTCGCGACCGGATCACTTGCCCCTTTAGGTATTTCAACCGGAGTTGGAGGCGGCCTTTCGTCGACTTGCGAGACTGTGTTCCAGTCGAAGGCGATCATGTTTATCTGTGAGGAATACTTTCTTTGATGGGTGCCCTTTTTTATTGTTTTTTCTTGGCTATATCCGAGCCCCTGTCGCCTCGAGTTGTCTTTAAGCTGTGGAAAGTGGGCGATCCCTTGATTCTGTTTACCGAGCCCATAACTTTTGAGCTTACTATCACTTGTGACTGCGTGGTGCACGTTTCATCAACACATAACCCCAATAAGGTTTCATCTTCGATTTCTTCGGCAAATTTCTAGGACTTTGGGGGAGTGTATTGGATGACTGCGGGCGAAGGCTTTGGACATCTAAATTTCAACACTTCAACATTTTCTGTATCCATGGCGGGTTTAATCAAGAATACAAGATCTGGCAAACCTGAATCCTCCTTGATAGCATTGATTCGGTGATTGGGAAGGGGATTCCTTGCGATATTCGGGGCTGACGGATCAGGAATTCTTTTGCTATCAATTAAGTTTTGGATAGCATGCGGCAGGGCCATACAACTGTCGGTGGTGTGTCTGAAACCTTGGTGGTATTTGCAATGCTCATTCATGTTCCAATGAGGCGGTGTTTTTTGTGGTAGTGGCCTCGGATTCATGGGATACATAATCCCAGCTTCTTTCAATTGTTCAAAAACCTTTCCCAACGGTCCCGGCAATTGCGAAAAGTGTCTATCTCGTGAGCGATTCTGATCAAATGTCCTGGGATTATTGTGGTTGTTGTTATGATACCCCAGTGTAGGATAATCCCCAATGTTTTTCACAGAGTTTTGACCATAGGGGTTGTTGGAATATCCCCTACCATAGGACCCAGAAGACCTGACTTGATTGATGGCAAACGTAGAAGTCTTCTTGTATTGTGAGGCGGACTTCTTGATTTCAGCCTGCTTGGCTAATTCCTCCTCAATTTCTTTGCCAATGTGGAGTAGGGCCTTGAACCTACTAAAGAATTGGTGTCCCATTTGAGCCCGAATATCTGGTTTCAAATTCTTCACGATCATTCCCAGTTGTTCCTCTTCATCTAGGCGCTCCACCATTTGGGCTGCCAATTCTCTCCATCTTGTAACAAACTCACTAATACTCTCGTTCTCCTTTTGTTTAGCCATCTCCAGATGTTAACTTGTAACTTTAAGCTCCTCATTAGTCTTGTACTGTGACACAAACTCTTGGACGATGGCGGACCATGATCTGACACAGTACTTTTCAAGGTTCTAAAACCAACTCTAGGCTGGTCCAGCCAAAGTGAGATGAAAGGAATTGGCCAATTCAGCCTCACCGATATCATAAATTCTCATTGAACAGACATAGGATTTCAAATGGAGTTCCAGTGGCATAGTCCCTATAAATTTCGGAATGGAAGGCATATTAAAGCCTACTGGATAATGAGCCTCAGGGTATAAATTGTCGCTTTGCATCTGGGTTAAATCGTTTGAACTTTCAGCTACCTTTTGGGTAAGTACTTTCAATTGTTCTTTAAGCTCAGACAGGTCTCTATCCCCTCGGTAAGTTTCCATTGGTGAGGGGCCCTCCCCTTGGATACTCATGGGCCTTCTTATCGGTTCATAATACGGATGGTGATAAGGTTCATGGATCAGTTGCATTTGCGGAGGGGCTTGATTGGTCGGGTCCTGTTGTAACCAATTGCCGACTGGATCATGCATGGGTTTGGGTTGGTTCAACTATTCAAACGGCGGTGGTACTTCGGTATGAATTGAGAGTGGCGGTGGTGGTGGTGGAATAATCGGAGTTTCCTTTGGCGGTTCTGTCATGCGCCCTTTAGCCAACTCGTCCAGCTTGGCACGAGTATTTTGATTGTCAGTTAATAACATGGCCATACTTTGGTTCAAATTCATCAACATCCGATACATATCTTCGGGGTTTGGTAACGGAACATTCATATTTCCACTTGTACTAGCCAGGTTTGGATCAGCATTCAGAGATGGAGTGTGATGTAGCGGCTGACCCCCAATGATATTATTCTGAGGCATCCCCGGGTTTGGGTAAAAAGGACCGGGCGGCAGATCCGCTGCATTATTCAATTGGTTGTTCACATTCCGGTTCGGGGTATTCTGATCCATGTTTTCAGAGGAATCTGGTCTGACAACTCTCCCAGTGCTATCTCTTCCAGCCCACGTAGAGGCCAGGATGAATATCTGATGCCGAAAAAAAGGACAAATTCGACCGCTCGTATTTCCCGGAACATAACAACAATAATTCATTTAGAACTCACCGGACTTTATTCAGAAATACATCGACCGGGACAAAAAATAAACACACAAAAAACTTGTCTTTAAGTGAGATAAAAAACAGACCAGCAGTGACAACTTGAGAGCCCCGTATAGAGGTAGGGTAGGAACGGAATTCCATGGGTTTCCTGACCGTCTACAGTTTTGAGAAATTATTTCGAAAAAGAGCTTTTAGAAAAATCATTTGAAAACTATAAGAAGTCTCTCCTCATGAGTTGCTTTATTCATGGAATCAGTTCTAGGAGAATCATGGGGATTCAGTCCTCGTGATTTTTTTACGGCGAAGGTCGGACAGCCTCCGGCCATGCCTGTCGGAACCGCAATGGTATAAATGATAGGGCCTTAGTTGGTTTAGATTCTCACGACTGTCTGTCATTAAAACAATGCAGAAAATCCTTGTGTTCTAAGCTGACTCCCCTATATGCAAGCGTGGTTGAATAGGGTAAGGTTTAAGGCTCCCTCCTCTTTCGCAGGTCTTACGATATACCTCAAGAGCGCAGGTACGTGTAAGGACCTTTTGATATATGTCCCGGGTACGTGAGTGTTCTTGTCACTCTATATACCTCGATAAGTACTCGGCCAAGGAGAATGGTCTCAGGCGCTTTTGGCTAGTGCAGACCCGCAAGTCCGCGGCCTAGTCACGACTCTGGTCCCGAGGTTGATAGGGTAAATTCATACTCGCGAAAATGCATGATAAAACATGAGTGCGTGCAAAATAACAATCTGGCGGTTCATTATTGATCACTGTTTTAGGATTTGTTATGGTATTTTATACAATTTTAATTATGAAAAAGATTTTCCTCACATAATTAGCAAATAAAGGCATCAGGGTATCCACTTAGGTCGCTTCTATGTTATCTTAGGACTAAGGCTTGCAACCCTATAAATAATAAGAATTAAATATATGATCCATTATATAAGAGCTTAGTTCTCGACGTCCCCAGCGGAGTCGCCACTGTGAGAATCTGGACCCCTGACTTCGAGAGAGGAAAATCCACGGCTTCTCGGTTTTTTCTTTTGTTTTGAAGGAAAACTTGTTTTATAGAGTCACCAGTTTGTTTTACGATAAAACAAACAAAAGATCGTACGAAGGATAATTCGAAAACATATTATCTTTCATACGTTTGAAACAAGAGTTTTTAAAATGTACTTTGTTCGGGTTCGGGAACTACGTTACGAATTGGGAAGGTGTTAGGCACCCAATTAGCCCTTTTGGTCTCTTAATGGATCATGTATTTAATTCCTAGCTTAGATATCTTGCAAGTAGTTTGAATAGTTTTCAGAATAATCCTTTCCAAATAGATTTAGTTTAAAACAATATTTTGAAATCAGATTTGAGCTTTGCGAGGGCCTACGTATTCATTCATAGAATGAAATCAGAGTCTCGTAGTTCTGTGTATTTGGAAACCGTTCTTTTTATGTTGTTGTTATGGTTTAAAAACGTGTCAAAATGGATTTTAGATTTCTTGTAAAACTTAGAAATGACTTATTTTGAAAGCAATGAACTTCTTTGCAGGTTATCTAATTTTTATATTAAAATGAATATTGAAATGCAGTATTGAAATTTAGAAAAGTTGTAGAAAGACGTACCTGATGCGCTTGAAGAAGAAAGAAGAGCCTTGCCTTGATTTCCTTCTTTGCCTCATTCTCTCTCTAGAACTTTCTCTCTCCAAAACTTCCTCTCATTAACCTTCTCTCACTGAACTCCCTCACTCTCTAAGAATTCACTCAAAGAAAAGAACTCTTTCACAATTTTGGCAGAATTTCACCTTGCTAAAACACTATTGATTGTTGATGATCCCAAATGGGGTCCCAAGGGCCCTATTTATAGCAAAATTTTTGCCAAAAACGCTCCAAAGAGGCCAACCGCAGGGGGTAGCCACAGGGGGTACGGCTGGGGCGTGCGGTTGGGGCGTGCGGCTAAGGGCTGCGGCTGGCTTACAAAAAAGCACAGGAACAAAGGTTATATCAGACTCCAACGCTACGTCCGGAATTGGAGTCTTTCCTAATGGTCTTCTATATGCATGATGACTCAGGATTTGATGCAAGATGCTCATTTTAAGAAAGGCAGTGTTCGCACAAGAGTCGTGGATTGGGGTGTTCACAACGAGGCCTGCTGGGTAGCTCACTGGCTTCGGATCTTATGAGAACTCCGAAGTTAAGCGAGTAGTGGGCCAGAGAAATCCCAGGATGGGTGACCCCCCTGGGAAGCTGGTCGTGAGCTCCCAGTAACAAAACCCTGAGGGAAAGGGTTGCTCGGTGAGAGCCGAGTGGAGTGTGAACACCCCAATCCACGACTCTCGTGCGAATACTGATTTTCTTTAAGCATCCTGCATTTAATCATGAATCATCATACATGTAGAAAGACTGATAGGAAAGACTCCAATTTTGGACGCGTTGGGAGTCTAAGATAACCCTTGTTGCCTCTTCGCTTACTAAGACGGGGATCGACCTGCCCATTTTGGACGCGTTAGAAAATTTGGTTTTTTCCGAGCGCTCCTGCACATTTTTTTATGAGCCAGCCGCACCCCCCTGTCGCACGACCAACCGTACGGTTGGCACCTCCTATCTTCTGCAAGCGCAGCAGGTATAACTTTCTACCAAATCCTTAATTTCAGTACTGCATTTAATTTCGTTTTTAATATAGAAAATTAGATAACTTGCAAAGAAGTTCACTGCTTTCAAAACAAATCCTTTCTAAGTTTTACAAGAAATCTAAAACCTGTTTTGACACGTTTTCAAAACAAACAAAAATACAAAAACAGTTTCCAAAAGAAAGGAACTACGAGACTCTGATTTCATTCTACGAATGAATACGTAGGCGCTCGCAAAGCTCGAGTCTGATTTCAAAATATTGTTTTAAACTAAATTTATCCGGAAAGGACTATTCTAAAAAACCATTCGAACTACTTGCAAGATATCTAAAATAGGAATTAAATACATGATCCATTAAGAGACCGAAAGGGCGAATTGGGTGCCTAACACCTTCCCAATTCGTAATGTAGTTCCCGAACCCTAGCAAAGTCAATTTTCAAAATAAATCTCTGGTTTCAAACGTATGAAAGATAGTTCGTTTTCGAATCATCCTTCGTACGACCTTTTGTTTGTTTTCTCGTAAAACAAACTGGCGACTCTACAAAACACGTTTTCAAAGAAAACCGAGAAAGGACTACTCTTTTCTCCTTCTCGGGGGTATGGGTCCGGATTCTCACAGTGGCGACTCAGCTGGGGACAGTAGAGAACTAAGCTCTGACATAATGGATCATATATTTAATTCCTGTTATTTATTAGGTTTAGGTCTTGTAAGCCTTAGTTCTAGGATAACATAGAAACGATTTAGGTGGATACCCTGATGCCTTTATTTGCTAATTATGTGAGGAAGATCTTTTTCATAATTAAAATTGTGTAAATTACAGTAACAAACCCTAAAGAATTGATCAATAATGAACTGCCATATTGTTATTTTGCACGCACTCACGTCTTATCATGCATTTTCGCGAGTATGAATTTACCCTATCAACCTCGGGACCAGAGTCGTGACTAGGCCGTGGACTTGCGGGTCTGCACTAGCCAAAAGCGCCTGGGACCACTCTCCTTGGCCAAGTACTTACCGAGGTATATAGAGTGACGAGAACACTCACGTACCCGGGATGTATATCAAAAGGTTCTTACACGTACCTGCGCTCTTAAGGTATATCGTAAGACCTGCCAAATAGGAGGGAGCCTTAAACCTTACCCTCTTCAGCCACGCTTGCATATAGGGGAGTCAGCTTAGAACACAAAGATTTTATGCATGGTTTTAATGACCAACAGTCGTGAGAATCTAGTGAGCGGAAGCCCTGATTCCATGAACAAAGCAACTCATGAGGAGAGACCTTCCCATATTTTTCAAATGATTTTTCGAAAAAAAAAAAAACTCTTTTCAAAATGATTTCCCAAAACTATAGACGGTCAGGGAACCCATGGAATTCTATTCCTACCCTACCGCTATACGGGACTCTCAAGTTGTTGCCGTTGGTCTGTTTTCAATCTCACCTAAAGAAAAACTTTTTTGTGTGTTTATTTTCGTCCCGATCGATGTATTTCTGGATAAGGTCCGGCAATTTCTAAATGATATATTGTTGTTATTTTCCGGGGGAATGCACGCGATCGAATTTGTCCTTTTTTCCGCAACAGCAGATATTCATCCTGGCCTCTGTGTGGGCTGGAAGAGATAGCACCGGGAGACTCGTCAGACCAGATTCCTCTGAAAACATGGATCAGAATACCCCGAACCGGAATGTGAACAACCAATTGAACAATGCAGCGGATCCGCCGCCCGGTCCTTTTTACCCAAACCCGGGAATGCCGCAGAATAATACTGTTGGGGGTCAGCCGCTACATCATACTCCATCCTTGAATGTTGATCCAAACCTAGCCAGTTCAAGCGGAAACATGAATGCTCCGTTACCGAATCCCGAAGATATGTATCGAATGTTGATGAATTTGAACCAAAGCATGACCATGTTATTAAGTGACAATAAAAATACTCGTGCCAAGTTGGACGAGTTGGCTAAAGGGCGCATGACAGAATCACCAAGAGAAACTCCGGTTATTCTACCACCACCACCGCCACTCTCAGTTCATACCGAAGTACCACCGCCATATGAACAGTTGAACCAACCCAAACCCATGCCTGATCCGGTCGGCAATTGGTTACAACAGGACCTGACCAATCAAGCCCCTCCACAGATGCAACCGGTCCATGAACCATACCACGATCCGTATTATGACCCAATGAGAAGGCCCATGAGTATCCAAGGGGAGGGCCCCACGCCAATAGAAACTCACCGGGGGGATAGAGACTTGTCTGAGCTTAAGGAGCAGTTGAAAGCACTTACCCAAAAAGTAGCTGAGAGTTCGAACGATTTAACCCAGATGCA
This sequence comes from Lonicera japonica, assembly GCA_021464415.1. NCBI lineage: Eukaryota > Viridiplantae > Streptophyta > Magnoliopsida > Dipsacales > Caprifoliaceae > Lonicera > Lonicera japonica. The sequence continues at coordinate 24,866 of JAKCWG010000840.1, read as the reverse complement.
AAGCTACAACTTATACCCTGAGGCTCGTTATCCCGTGGGTTTTAAGATGCCCTCCATCCCAAAATTTACAGGCACTACACCACCAGAACTCCATCTGAAATCTTATGTCCGTTCAATGAGAATTTATGATCTCGGTGAGGCTGAATTAGCCAATTCCTTTCACCTCACTTTGGCAGGACCAGCCCAGAGTTGGTTTTTGAACCTTGAAAAGCATCGTGTTAGATCATGGTCCGCCATTGTCCAAGAGTTTGTGTCACAGTACAAAACTAATGAGAAACTTAAAGTTACAAGGAAACATCTAGAGATGGCTAAGCAGAAGGAGAATGAGAGTATTAGTGAGTTTGTAACAAGATGGAGGGAACTGGCCGCCCAAATGGTGGAGCGCCTAGATGAAGAGGAACAACTCGGAATGATTGTGAAGAATTTGAAACCAGATATTCGGACCCAAATGGGACACCAGTTCTTTGGCAGGTTCAAAGCCTTACTCCACGTAGGCAACGAAATTGAGGAGGAATTAGCCAAACAGGCTGAAATCAAAAAATCCGCTTCACAGTACAAGAAGACTTCCACGTCTGCCATCAATCAAGTTACGTCTTCTGGGTCCTACGGTCGGGGGTATTCCGGCAACCCCTTTGGTCAAAACTCTGTGAAAAACATTGGGGATTTGGGATATCGTAACAACAACAACAGTAATCTCAGGACATTTGATCAGAATCGCTCACGAGATAGACATTTTTCGCAATTACCGGGACCATTGGGAAAGGTTTTCGAACAACTGAAAGAAGCCGGGATTATGTATCCCATGAATCCAAGGCCATTACCACAACAGATACCACCTCATTGGAACATGAATGAACATTGCGAATATCACCAAGGCTTCGGACACACTACCGATAGTTGTATGGCCCTGCGGCATGCTATCCAGAACTTAATTGATAACAAAAAGATTCCTGACCCGTCAGCCCCGAATGTTGCAAGGAATCCCCTCCCCAATCACCGGATAAATGCTATCGAGGAGGATTCAGATTTACCAGATCCTGTACTCTTGATTAAACCCGCCGGGAATACAGAAAATGTTGAAGTTTGGAAATTCAGCTGTCCAAAGCCTTCCCCCACAGTCATTCAATATACTCCACCGAGGTCCCAGAAATCCGTTGAAGAAGTCGAGGATGAAACATTGTTGGGGTTATCCGTTGATGAAACATGCACCATGCAGTCACAAGAGATAGTTAGCCCAAAAGTTATGGGCTGGATGAAACAAATGCAGTTCATACCAGGTTTTGGGCTCGGTAAACAGAATCAAGGGATCGCCCACTTTCCACAGTTTAAAGGCAACCCGAGGCGACAAGGGCTCGGGTATAACCAAGGAAAAACAATAAAAAAGAACACCCATCCAAGAAAGAATTGCTCACAGATAAACATGATCACCTTCAACTGGAATACAGTTTCGCAAGTCAATGAGGGGCCACCTTCAACTCCAGTTGAAACACCTGAAGGGGCAAGTGATCCGGTCGCGACATGGGTCCAACAATTGACCCGTTCTGGGAGAGTGTACCAACCGCCAAATACCAAGCAACCTATTGATGTCGCTCTTCCCAACGAACCTGCAAAAAACCCGGAAGAAGGGCGTGTTGTTGAACAATTAAAGAAAACACAAGCCCAAATTTCAATCTGGGGACTCCTGGTAGCATCCAAGCCACATCGTATGGCACTAATGAGAATGTTAGATGAATCGGTTGTTCCTCTTAAAGCCACCCCAAATGAGTTAACAGCGATGATCGCTTCAATGGGGGTACAAAAACAAGTTCTTGGGTTTTCTGATGAAGATTTATCACCACTGGGTCGGGATCATAACCAAGCTCTACATATCACCGTTGTTGCTTATGGAATGTCTATACCGTATGTGCTTGTCGATAACGGTTCTACAATTAACGTATGCCCGTTGAAAACTGCTGTTCGTTTGGGTATTGATTTAACTGCCATGGAAGAATCACCAGTCACAGTACGAGCATACGACAATACCAAACGGGAGGTATTAGGTTCCGTCATGCTGAGTATGCAAATAGGACCGGCTTCATTTACCACTGAGTTTCAAGTCATAGATATCCCTTCAAGCTTTAATTTGTTGTTGGGACGAGTTTGGTTGCATGAGGTTGGCGCACTGCCTTCTTCCCTTCATCAAAAAATGAAAATACCCTTCAACGGGGATATCATCATCATCAAGGGAGATCCTGAAAGGACAATAGTCCCAAAAAACTCGCCAGTATTGGGAATCGGAAGCCAAGATGTCCAACTCGGGGGATTTTCGTATGAGCCAAAGGTGCAAACTCTTACCATGCAGACTGTGAATTATCTGCCCCCTGATGATATGTCGACCATGAATACGCAAGTAATAAAGATGATGAGGAAAATGGAATTTTTACCGGGGATTGGTTTGGGAAAATATCAAGCCGGCATTGCCCAAATGATCGAACCATTCCAACAACCGAGTCCTCTTGCCGGGTTGGGATATGTGGGAGATTTTAGCCGAATGAAAAGTGCCGTATCTGCCGATAGTTCGTTAAACGGATGGTTCATAAAAGAGGGTGAAGACTTTCCTTACTGCGGGTTTCAGGAACCATGGGTAAATGAAGAAGGGAAAAGACAACCGGGATTAGAAATTTTCTATGAAGAAGACTTATATATCAGTGAAGGATTTACTCACACCTTCTCATCTCGGTTAAAGATTACCCGGCCACCTGTCGAGCCACTGGAAGAGGAAGATATGCTGGGTAATATGTTTGAGGTCATGGCAATTGAGGAAGATTACCTTGGGGATCCTGTGCATCTTATACGCCCTATCGAAGGAAAGAAGAAGCAGAGAGAGAGAAATATTGATAGAAATGTACGAAATTTAGAATGTATGCTATCTGTGCAAAGTGATGTTTCTATCAATAAAATTGCCAATCTTTTCCCTTACTTTGATTCTTGTGATGTTGAAATTATGAATGAAAATTTGAATGATGAGCAGCGAATACAACCCATTGAAGGAGACACGGTCACAATAAATTTGGGAACAACCGATGATATAAAAGAAATAAAAATTGGGGCCGAATTAAGCCATGATGAAAAAACAGACTTAGAAAATTTGTTGAAAGAGTTTGTTAATGTTTTCGCTTGGTCATATGCTGATATGCCGGGTTTAGATGCCACTATTGTGATGCATGAAATACACACTAAACCCGAATGCAAACCTGTCAAGCAAAAGTTAAGAAAACTAGTACCTGAGTGGTCACTCAAGGTAAAGGAAGAAGTCACAAAGCAATTGGATGTCGGATTCATACGGGTTGTCGAATACCCTACTTGGTTGGCCAATATAGTACCGGTACCAAAAGCCAATGGCAAAGTACGGGTTTGTGTTGATTATCGCAATTTAAATGCTGCATGTCCAAAAGATGATTTTCCACTGCCAAACATTGATCTCATTGTCGACAACACTGCAAATCATGCTTTAAAATCATTCGTCGATGGGTTCGCCGGGTATAATCAAATCAAAATGCATCCTGATCATCAGGAAAAGACGGCCTTTATCACACCATGGGGTACTTATTGTTACACCGTCATGCCATTTGGGTTGAAAAATGCCGGGGCCACATATCAGAGAGCCGCAACTACTCTATTTCATGATCTGATTCATAAGGAAGTAGAAGTGTATGTCGACGACATGATCATCAAATCATTAGACCGGGCAAGTCATGTGGAAACTCTTCGTATCTTCTTTGAACGGCTTATGCAATTCCAGATGCGTTTGAATCCTCAAAAATGTGTATTCGGGGTCACCAAAGGCAAGATGCTGGGGTATATAGTCAGCAGAAAGGGAATCGAGGTTGATCCGGCAAAGGTTAAGGCTATTCAAGAAATGCCAATCCCTAAAACTGAAAGGGAAATTCGGGGTTTCCTCGGGAGGTTACAATTCATCAGCAGATTTATTTCACAATTGACTCGAACATGTGAACCAATTTTTAAGCTACTCCAAAAAAGTTCAGATGGGCAGTGGAATGAGCAATGCCAGGAAGCGTTCGATAAGATCAAGCAATATTTATCTAATCCGCCAGTCTTAGCACCTCCCCAAGTAGGCATTCCATTGATACTATACATGTCGGTCAATGACTCCTCAGTTGGAGCAATGTTGGCACAGCATTTGTTGAAAACAAGAACTGAGCAGGCAATATATTACCTCAGTAAAAAGCTTTCTCCGGGAGAACAAAATTATACAGCTTTAGAGAAATCATGCGCTGCGTTAGTTTGGGCTACCCAGAAGTTGCGACATTATATGTTGGTATTTTCCGTGATCTTGATCTCTCGTCTAGATCCCTTGCGGTACTTGTTCGAAAAGCCGATGTTGACTAATCGAATGGCTAAATGGATGTTCCTGCTTTCAGAATTCGACATTTCTTATGTCACTCAAAAGGCCGTCAAAGGGCAAGTCATAGCAGATCACTTAGCAGGCAATCCAATCATTGATGCCGAGCTACAGGATTTCGAATTTCCCGATGAAAGTATCATGGAGATTACCAAAGACGATGAATGGAAAATGTATTTTGATGGGGCTTGTAATCGGAATGGGAATGGAATTGGGATCCTGTTAATTTCGCCAGACCAGACACATGCACCTATGTCTTTTCGATTAGAATTTCCCTGTACCAACAATATCGCCGAATACGAAGCTTGTATTGTCGGGTTAGAAATTGCTTTGCAGAAAGGGGTTCGTAAAATTCAGGTGTTTGGGGATTCCGCTCTCATTATTCATCAGATCTTGAAAAAATGGAAGATCAAAGAGGAAAAACTTGTGCCCTTCTTAACCCAACTCGAAGAAACTTCTGAGAAATTTGACTGCATTGAATTCTTCTACATCCCGAGAACACAGAACAATTTTGCTGATGCCTTAGCTACTCTGGCCTCGATGATTGAAATTCCGGGGGAGAAAGAAGAAATTCAGATTCAGATTCAAAGGCGAATAAATCCGGTATTTTGCCTATCACTCGATGTTGAACGTGGAAATGAGATCGATCAGAAGGTTTGGTACTACGATATCTGGCAATTACTCAAGCATAATGAATACCCATCACATGCTGACAAAACCACTCGGGTCACGCTTCGCCGCCTAGCATCCCGGTTTATCATTTGTGCCGGAAAACTATACCGAAGAAATGATGACGGTATACACCTTCAATGCCTCGATGAAGAAAAATCCCGAGCAATGATGGAACAAATCCACAGTGGAGAGTGTGGCCCACATATGAGCGGTCATACATTGGCACGAAAGATAGTTCGTCAAGGGTATTACTGGTTAACGATGCAAAAAGATTGTTTTGAATACGTCAAAGGGTGTCACCAATGTCAAATATACGCCAAGGCACAGAGGCTCCCTCCAAAAGAATTATACCCTATGACATCTCCTTGGCCGTTTTCCATCTGGGGTATTGACATAATCGGTAAGATCTCGCCAAAAGGAAGTAATGGGCATGAATACATCCTAGTAGCTATCGACTATTTCACCAAATGGGTTGAGGCCGAGTCTTACAAGGATTTGAATGCCCGAAAAGTGGCACGATTCATCCGACACAACATCATATGCCGATACGGGGTACCGCATGAGATAATATCCGATAATGGTACGCATTTTGAGGGTGAAGCCAACAAAATCATGGAAGAATACGGAATCAGACGCCACAAATCCTCACCATACCGCCCACAAACTAATGGGGCCGTGGAGGCTGCTAATAAGAATTTGAAGAATATCATTAGCAAAATGGTTAAATCCGGTAGAGATTGGCCCGAAAAGCTCCCGTACGCACTTTGGGGATATCGAACTACTGAGAGGGTTTCTACGGGATCAACGCCTTTTTCACTTACATATGGCATGGAAGCGGTTTTACCAGTGGAAATGGAAATACCTTCTTTACGGGTTATCCTGGAAAATCAAGTTACTGAGAGTGATTGGGTAAAGGCTCGGTATGAAGAGTTGGCAATGATTGATGAAAACCGATTGAGGGCTTCATATCAACATCAAGGGTATCAAAAACGTATTGCCAAAGCCTTTAATAGAAAAATCCGAGACAGAAGCATCATAGTTGGAGACCTAGTCCTCAAAGAAATTCGTGAACCAGCCCGAGACCCAAGAGGAAAATTCTCGCCAAAGTGGACAGGCCCTTATATTGTTACTAAAATCCTATCCGGGGGTGCCGTTCTCCTTACCGACATTGATGGCCAAGAGTTAAACTTACCAGTCAACCTCGACCGATTGAAAAAATACTATCAGTAAAAATTTGTATCCATGAACTACGAAGACCTGAGCCCCGAAAAAAAAAAAAAAAAAAAAAAAAAAAAAAAAAAAAAAAAAAAAAAAAAAAGGAACGGGAAACGTAGGCAACCTGAATATCAGGCCCGGTCTATTCATTGCAATAATATTCATTCATTTGGACGCAAGAAGAAAGGCAGAAAGAGATTTTCCATACATCAAAAAGTTCTTTCGTACAAGATAACCTACATCAGTTCTTACATACTTTCCCTATATATTTTACCTACCTAATACCAGAAAGCTTTCATAAAGAAGCTGCCTACCACACCTAACCTAACCATCATCAGCAGAATATAAGACCCTCTCTCGATCCATGGTCTGATACGAAGCAAGCACTGTCTCATCAGTCACCGGTGAATCTGCAAACCGAAACCACCTCATCATCATAGGCTCATGCTCAATGGTCTGCCGAACTCGACGCCAAATATGCAGCACGATATCAGAACGGGTCACCTGGGTAATGCCAACCTCTCCTCCATGAAATCGCCGCACAAAGCGGGTAGACCAAAGACCTCGTAGGGTCGTCTCTAGTCTCGGGGTAATAGGAAGAGCGATCGAAGAAAAGTCTCTCAGCGGAAGGGGTATACTCAGGGGAACACCGAACTGCCTCGTCAGCCGTCCGGGGATGTAGAATGATGTCTCTCTCAAACCACGAAACCGAAGATAGTTCTGCCCACCCATACTCATGATCATGGTCCTCATACGCCACCATGGAACCTCCCAACGAATCGAAGAAGAGGACTCAGAAAAACGAACAGCCCAATCATATGATGACAGACGATGAATCTGGGCGTAATCAGGACGCTGGAAGAAGTGCCGAGAATCCCAGGGAAGCCGAGTCTCCAGATACCGAAACCTCTCAGTAACCCACATGTACAGTAGATATGGGCTACCTCGAAAATGACTAAGTCGAGACTGAACCACGGCATCCAAACCATTCAGTGTCTCCGCCAGTAAGATGGGAGTCACCAAATGGCCGCGTCTAGCCTCAGATACAACTCGGATAATCAGAGGGTCTACCAGAATAGCATCATCGGTAACCAAGAGCATCTGAGAAAAAGCAAAAATCATACAAGCAGAAGTCCGACCTGAATAATAAGCCGGGTCGTCGCCATGATGAAGGAAAAAGTCTGCCAAATGACGCAGATGGAGTCGCCCGTCAACTATCATAGGCCGGCACTCACTCTCCCGCAGACCCAGAAACTCCGCCAGCATAACACGAGGACTCCTAGCATCTCGTAAGGAAGCCAGTGGCCATGAAACATCCTGCCGCATCAGTAGTGTGAACTCCTTGATCGTCGGACACAACTCGTCTAAACCGATACGGAAACAGTGGTCCTCAGGATCCCAGAACTCAGCAATACCAAGCAAAAAAGAAAAATTGATATCATGAGAACACCAGCGATGAAGGTGGCTCAGATCGCCCCAGTTGAGACCACAGTCGGCCTCAGCCATGGACACGAAATCAGACAAAAGGGAGAAAGAAGCATGGGTATGAAAGGTAGACATGGTAATAAAGAAAGAAGAAGCTATAGGGTGAATAGTAACTTTGATTGATGGAAAAAAGGACAAATTCGCGCTCTATTTATAGTATAACTGCACATGCCAACCGCACGGTTGGGCCCCAACCGTACGGCTGGCTGGCCAACCGTGCGGCTGGCTCCCAACCGTACGGCTATCCCATGCGGGTGGGGCGTGCGGCTGGCTCTCCCCATTTGGTTAAAATCTTCCATTTTTCAAATCATCTTTACAATACATCATGATACGAATATTGCCAGACTTTGTTCAGGAAGAACGATCCATCATAGCATGCATATAGATTTGATAATTACTTGCCAACATATGTACTTAACCATTTTTCGCAATTTAACTTGATTACACTTAATCGCATTCTTTCAACGCATAATTAAAAAGGTAATAATTTCGCCACCACATAATTACTTTTCAATTGCACTCACAAATAACATTTACATCACATCACACACAAACATATTTTCAAAATAAACATAAATATTTTATTCATAAATTAAAACCGAACACATCGATAAACCAACATTTTTCTTAACAAATAAAACATATTTAAATTAACCACTAAATTAGAATAAGTTTTTTCTAAAAATAAAATACACCTAAGTTAACTACTTAATTTAAAATGTTTCTCTCAAGAAAACACAAAACGCCGAGCCTTCAGAACCATCAACGCTGAGGAGAAGGGGGAGGATCCATCGTCCGCGGGCGCTTCGCTTCTGTCTCTCCAGCACCCTCCGCTGGACTCTCTGAAACCGTGCGACCTGCGCCCTGGTGAGAAGGAGCAAGCCGGGAAGTGCGCCTCGACTGCTGAACCGACTGAGAAGGAACCGCCGATCGGGACCGCGAACGTGACGGATGGTAGGTAGCAGTCGTATCGCCCGCCAAGCGTCTGCTGTACCGCCCCATGTACTCCACCGGGAAAGGAGCCGCAAACGTCAGCAGTCCGTACATGTTGAAATAGCTCCTCAGTAACTCAGCCACCTCGCGAAGTAGGAACGAGCCCCTCTGCCATAACCAAATTACCAATCAGTAACATTCATAAATCAACACATATGCTTAACTGTTTAAAAGAAACCTTACCTCCTCGCCCGAGACGTGTGCTAAGACCCCCATCCGCTCATCGCCCTCAGGTATGTCAGGGATCCGGTATTGCTTGGGTAGGCCGAAATCCAAGTAAGGGATATCCCGAGGGTACTCCGGGATCGAGTACGACGCCAACGCCCCACCCTCCGGAGCCTGTGATGGACCAGCTCCGCCAGCGCCGCCTACCGGGGGTATGTCCTCCCCGGTGTCCTCTCCCATCTCCGACTCGGGCGCCACCGCCTTCCCTTTCCCTTTGTCGCCACCTTCACCCACCGGAGTCTGGCCTATGCCTGCTTCCGCCCCTAACTGCGCCTCCCTCTCTCCTAGCTCCCGGAAGACGATCCCACGGGCCGCACCTGATGATGGGGTCGACAGAGAGTACGGCCTCAATCCCACCGACCCGGCACCTGGCGACCCGACAGGCGTGCGCAGCAACGGCGAGAATGACACATGATGCACCCAATCCATGTCGCCCGCCCCATACACGGGTGATGATCCCGACATCGACCCACGCCCCCCGGGTGTCTGCGCCGACTCCAGCATCTGCCGTATATCCTCCGACGACAACTGCGGTGTCCTCCCCATGGCCGGTGAGATAGGTGGCCTAGACACGGGACTCCGCCCTCCGACCGGACTCCTCCCACCCCTGGTCGCCCTACCTCGTCCAGGCGAAACCGTGGCAGTCAGCTCCTCCCCTACTCCCCCGCCGGGCCCTACTGGGGGCGCCCCACCGTTGCCCCCTCCCAACGGAACCTCCTCCGAACCCTCGTCATCCTCCTCCTCCACCTGCGGCGGCTCCACGTCCCTCTCGCCATGCGGATCCTCATCATCCGAATCTGCAATCCCCTTGGCCCTCCGGTTCGGCGCTGGTGCGGGCTGCTGTGGGACCCGCTGCGAGATGTACAACTGTCCCCGGATATACATCGGGTCTCCCCCGAGGGCCGCATACCTCGCATATATCACCCTGCCTCGCACCCCCTTCATCTCCCTCATCAGGTACCGGTGCGCAAACGTCCCGTACTCCCCCTCCACCAACAGACCCTCCATCGGTACGCCTCCCAGGAACAGAGCCCTCTCCTCCGCAGTCAGCATGACCGGCCGCCTCATCGCCACTGGGGGCCATGCCGGAACCCGGAATCCCAACCCAGGAGTATGCTGCCGCACCACGCGCTCCCCCAGGTAGAACGCCGCGCCATACTCATGCACGAATAAACGCCTCGAACGTGCCGCAGCCAACGCATCCGCATACCCCCACTGCTGCGTCACGTATGCCGGCCATGGGCTCCACTGAACCTGCCACGTCACACATACACCAGGAATAACTTAACTGTTCTTTTTCAGAAATAATTTAAATTTCAAATAATTTAATTTCATACCTGGTCAAGCTGTAGCCCAGAAACGTCGCCTGCACTGACGTCCGGGGTCAGATATCGATACACCCCAACTATGTTCCCGCTGTAGTATCGTCGGAAAAGCGGGAACTCATCTGCGAAAGTCGGGTGCAGATGGATCTGACCAATACCCTGGTGGGTATGCGCAATAAACCACATCTGTCACAAATCATCATACTCGTTAAAATTATAGAACCGGCATTCTTTTAAATCACGAGTTTTTTTTTCCAAAATACAGTGAGGGTTTAAATTATTACTTACCTCCCAAAGCGTGACCAGTCCACGATGGTTCAGCTCCATGTGACGGCACACTAGGTCCATCGACTCATACAGCACCGCCAATACGTACCCTCCCCAGGCAAAAGTGTACAACTGGTCGAAGAACCGCAGATAAGGCAGCCACCATAACCGTAGGTTGTCGCCGCCCCGCGCATAGAAGAAATCATGCAGCACGAGCAGCAGAAAGCATCGGGATAGCTGCCGCACCTCCTGGCGTGTCATCGGACCATCGCCAAACCTCCCACTCTCGGCCTCGATATGCTGCACCATCGCCGTGTGGGGTATCCCATCCGCCACAATCCTGCTAGGCCTCCATCCTAGTGCCGCTCCCATACCATCTAGAGTAATGCGTACGCGGGGGTTAGGCACCAGAGCCTCCCCCCCGAAAGGCAGCCCTGTCAGCACGAACACATCCTCCGGTGTCAACGTCATCTCCCCCCAACTCCAGTGGAATGTGTGCGTCGTGTCCCACCATCTCTCCCCTAACACCGTCGGAAGGCTCACTGATCGCTGGAACTCTCCGCCTGGCAGCACCTCGATAAATCGTCCGAATGGGGTCGCACTCAAGTATGCTCTCACCAGCGGCGGAAGCTGATCTCGAAGCTCAGGCGCAGCACGCGTGATGCCACGGCAACGTCCGATCCTCTGTTACATCACCGATTTTTACAAAACTCACTAACAAACTTTTTTCAAAAATAAATAATGTTGAGTATATATCTATTATGGCAAGTAATTATTAAATCTATCACATTTCATGCATATCTCTTCATTGGCATCTTTTTCAAACAAATCACATAATTTGAAATACTAGAATTAGAGCATACCCTAGTCCGGCGGCGGATCTCGTGTGCCGCAGGCTCCATCAACAGCCACTCTCGCCCCTCTCCCGGCGAGATCAAGGGTACGTCCCGGTACATCGCCCGCTGAAGCGATCCGTCTGCCCCCAGTGGCCCCTCCCAGGCCACACCCTCCCAGTCGTCATGATGTGGCGCGCAGATCAGGCGCCCATCCATCATCGCGGTGATCGACTCCACCTCGTCCCCCGGGAGTAGCTCCGGCACCTCCCCTCCCTCTGGTGGGCCTCCCATCATCATGTACACGAAGATCGAAAGTAATCTCGCAAATGCCATCGCTCACACTCGTCTCAAATACCCACTAAATGTTTTTGAAAAATCAGATATTTATATGCTAGAGAGAGAGATCGCAAGAAGAAGTGACGAAAATGCTTTGAACGGGCCACTATTTATAGAAAATAGGGGCCAGCCGCAGGCTAGCCAACCGTACGGCTAGCCCCCAACCGTGCGGTTGGCTGCCAGCCGTACGGCTGGGGGGTCAAACCCTGCGGCTACCTCGTGCGGCTACCCCCAACCGCATGCTCCCAACCGCACGCCCTGCGGCTACCCCGTGCGGCTACCCTCATTTTTGACCAGTTTGACAAAAAAAAAAAAAAAAAAAAAAAAAAAAAAAAAAAAAAGGAGCAAGACAAGTTCTGAATCAACTCTTCCCAAGACACAAGAGGACCAAGACTCACACACACGCACGAGATGACTAATCAATGCCCGAAGTTTGACACTCTAAAGTCTGTGGAGGAACCGAAATTCAATAGGATGGATCCATTGTCCGGAAGGCTCGAATCTGATTAAATAAACAGGGAAGGTGTAAAAGAAGAATCGGGTACCAGAAAAAATTGAAATAGTAGAAAAGGGAAAATCCCGTTGGTCCAAGAGAGGGAAAAGTGAGATAAACAGAAATGACGAAAATCGACAGGGAGAGCCACACTAAGAGTGACAGCTATGCCAAAAGGCGGAGGGCTACATCTTAGGTGAGTAAGGCTCCTGTTTTGGAAAAATCCGCGAAAGAAAAAGCAAGGAAAATCCGAAAGCCCAAAAAAAAAAAAAAAAAAAAAAAATATAAGGCCGGATAATCAAAAGAGGGAGCAATAAGGGTATCGAAAAACAGAAAACGATACAGGACCAGCATCTTCCCTGTGAAAAAAATCAGAGGGTAGCTTGAAGGCTATTGAGAATCCCAGACGAATTTCCATCCCCAAGACCAAAGAGAAGAAAACTGAGGGTAGAGAGATGCCAAATCCCAAAAATCCATGCACAGCGGTCCGAAAGTTGCTACAAAAAAGTTGATTCAGAAGTCCGATTCCCAATAAAGGTCAAAACTGAGGGTAGGAAGGAATGAAAAACAAAACCACTCCCACTTGCAAGCAATTCTCCCTAACATATCATTTTTGGAAAAATCAACAAAACAATGTCTGAGTAACCATGGCAACGAGACAGTCGAAGGGAATTTTTTCGAATTCCTGAAAAGATAGGAATTCTTCGCATTCCCCAAGATGGGAATTTCTCCGAAACCCCTTTCCCCAAGAAGGGAAATAACGACTCCACGTGTTCCCCAAGAAGGGAATTTTTTCGAATTCCTGAAAAGATAGGAATTCTTCGCATTCCCCAAGATGGGAATTTCTCCGAAACCCCTTTCCCCAAGAAGGGAAATAACGACTCCACGTGTTCCCCAAGAAGGGAATTTTTTCGAATTCCTGAAAAGATAGGAATTCTTCGCATTCCCCAAGATGGGAATTTCTCCGAAACCCCTTTCCCCAAGAAGGGAAATAACGACTCCACGTGTTCCCCAAGAAGGGAATTTTTTCGAATTCCTGAAAAGATAGGAATTCTTCGCATTCCCCAAGATGGGAATTTCTCCGAAACCCCTTTCCCCAAGAAGGGAAATAACGACTCCACGTGTTCCCCAAGAAGGGAATTTTTTCGAATTCCTGAAAAGATAGGAATTCTTCGCATTCCCCAAGATGGGAATTTCTCCGAAACCCCTTTCCCCAAGAAGGGAAATAACGACTCCACGTGTTCCCCAAGAAGGGAATTTTTTCGAATTCCTGAAAAGATAGGAATTCTTCGCATTCCCCACGATGGGAATTTCTCCGAAACCCCTTTCCCCAAGAAGGGAAATAACGACTCCACGTGTTCCCCAAGAAGGGAATTTTTTTCGAATTCCTGAAAAGATAGGAATTCTTCGCATTCCCCAAGATGGGAATTTCTCCGAAACCCCTTTCCCCAAGAAGGAAATAACGACTCCATGTTTCCCCAAGAAGGGAATTTTCCGAATTCCTGAAAAGATAGGAATTCTTCGCATTCCCCACGATGGGAATTTTCTCCGATCCCCTTTCCCCACGAAGGGAAATAACCTTTACCGCGCATTCCCAAGAAGGGAATAATCTTTATCCACACATTCCCCATGATGGGAATCCTTTTTTCGAAAAATTAGAATTTTTCTTCGCGCATTCCCTACGAAAGGAATCTAGCTCACTTTCTCCAAATGATAAAAATCTCTTCTAGCACCACCAAAGGATATATCACAAGACTAAGGTCTTTATTCTTCTCTAAGAAAAGGGAAAGCTTCGAGAACGCTTTTTTCCACCACAGTCTTTTGGAATCAGCAAATGCCAAGCCCCCCTCGTGTAGTCCTACACACTGAGGGTGGTGTGCCACTGAGAGTAATCTATCACCGAGGGTAGATGGAAGAAAAGGTTGATGTATCGTGTCGCCCGGCCAAAAGGAAAGGGGCAATTTTTGGGTTGCATCACCTGAAGCACAAAAAATCCGCATGCCAGAAAGGGTATACTTTGATTCACCCGAGAGTCGTGAATCGTTGTCTTCTTATCATCCCAGTATTCTTGGGGACAAGAATCCCGGGACGAGAGGGTCTGTGAACACCCCAATCCACGACTCTCGTGCGAATACTGATTTTCTTTAAGCATCCTGCATTTAATCATGAATCATCATACATGTAGAAAGACTGATAGGAAAGACTCCAATTTTGGACGCGTTGGGAGTCTAAGATAACCCTTGTTGCCTCTTCGCTTACTAAACGGGGATCGACCTGCCCGGTCAGGTCGCGGGGTGCGGGCAGCGCCCCGTTAGAAAATTTGGTTTTTTCCGAGCGCTCCTGCATTTTTTTATGAGCCAGCCGCACCCCCCTGTCGCACGACCAACCGTACGGCTATCTGCCAACCGTACGGTTGGCACCTCCTAGCCGCACCCCCCTGTCGCACGCCCAACCGTACGGCTACCTGCCAACCGTACGGTTGGCACCTTCTAACCGCACCCCCTAGCCGCACGCCCAACCGTACGGCTACCTGCCAGCCGTACGGCTGGCACACCCCTGTCGCACGCCCCAGCCGCACCCCATGCGGCTACCCCTGCGGTTGGCCTCTTTTGGAGCGTTTTTGGCGCAAATGTTGCTATAAATAGGACCCTTGGGATCCCATTTTAGGGGCATCAACATTGAATAGTATTTTGGGTAAAAGGAGCTTTGTCAAAGTATCTAGAAAGTCATTTTTAGAGAAATTCTGAGAGAAGGCTAGTGAGAGAAAGCTCTAGAGAGAGAAAGCTTTAGAGAAAGAAGGAAGACAAGGCAAAGTCCTCCTATCTTCTGCAAGCGCAGCAGGTATAACTTTCTACCAAATCCTTAATTTCAGTACTGCATTTAATTTCGTTTTTAATATAGAAAATTAGATAACTTGCAAAGAAGTTCACTGCTTTCAAAACAAATCCTTTCTAAGTTTTACAAGAAATCTAAAACCTGTTTTGACACGTTTTCAAAACAAACAAAAATACAAAAACAGTTTCCAAAAGAAAGGAACTACGAGACTCTGATTTCATTCTACGAATGAATACGTAGGCGCTCGCAAAGCTCGAGTCTGATTTCAAAATATTGTTTTAAACTAAATTTATCCGGAAAGGACTATTCTAAAAAACCATTCGAACTACTTGCAAGATATCTAAAATAGGAATTAAATACATGATCCATTAAGAGACCGAAAGGGCGAATTGGGTGCCTAACACCTTCCCAATTCGTAATGTAGTTCCCGAACCCTAGCAAAGTCAATTTTCAAAATAAATCTCTGGTTTCAAACGTATGAAAGATAGTTCGTTTTCGAATCATCCTTCGTACGACCTTTTGTTTGTTTTCTCGTAAAACAAACTGGCGACTCTACAAAACACGTTTTCAAAGAAAACCGAGAAAGGACTACTCTTTTCTCCTTCTCGGGGTATGGGTCCGGATTCTCACAGTGGCGACTCAGCTGGGGAGAGTAGAGAACTAAGCTCTGACATAATGGATCATATATTTAATTCCTGTTATTTATTAGGTTTAGGTCTTGTAAGCCTTAGTTCTAGGATAACATAGAAACGATTTAGGTGGATACCCTGATGCCTTTATTTGCTAATTATGTGAGGAAGATCTTTTTCATAATTAAAATTGTGTAAATTACAGTAACAAACCCTAAAGAATTGATCAATAATGAACTGCCATATTGTTATTTTGCACGCACTCACGTCTTATCATGCATTTTCGCGAGTGTGAATTTACCCTATCAACCTCGGGACCAGAGTCGTGACTAGGCCGTGGACTTGCGGGTCTGCACTAGCCAAAAGCGCCTGGGACCACTCTCCTTGGCCAAGTACTTACCGAGGTATATAGAGTGACGAGAACACTCACGTACCCGGATGTATATCAAAAGGTTCTTACACGTACCTGCGCTCTTAGGTATATCGTAAGACCTGCCAAATAGGAGGGAGCCTTAAACCTTACCCTCTTCAGCCACGCTTGCATATAGGGGAGTCAGCTTAGAACACAAAGATTTTATGCATGGTTTTAATGACCAACAGTCGTGAGAATCTAGTGAGCGGAAGCCCTGATTCCATGAACAAAGCAACTCATGAGGAGAGACCTTCCCATATTTTTCAAATGATTTTTCGAAAAAAAAAAAACTCTTTTCAAAATGATTTCCCAAAACTATAGACGGTCAGGGAACCCATGGAATTCTATTCCTACCCTACCGCTATACGGGACTCTCAAGTTGTTGCCGTTGGTCTGTTTTCAATCTCACCTAAAGAAAAACTTTTTGTGTGTTTATTTTCGTCCCGATCGATGTATTTCTGGATAAGGTCCGGCAATTTCTAAATGATATATTGTTGTTATTTTCCGGGGAATGCACGCGATCGAATTTGTCCTTTTTCCGCAACAGCAGATATTCATCCTGGCCTCTGTGTGGGCTGGAAGAGATAGCACCGGGAGACTCGTCAGACCAGATTCCTCTGAAAACATGGATCAGAATACCCCGAACCGGAATGTGAACAACCAATTGAACAATGCAGCGGATCCGCCGCCCGGTCCTTTTTACCCAAACCCGGGAATGCCGCAGAATAATACTGTTGGGGGTCAGCCGCTACATCATACTCCATCCTTGAATGTTGATCCAAACCTAGCCAGTTCAAGCGGAAACATGAATGCTCCGTTACCGAATCCCGAAGATATGTATCGAATGTTGATGAATTTGAACCAAAGCATGACCATGTTATTAAGTGACAATAAAAATACTCGTGCCAAGTTGGACGAGTTGGCTAAAGGGCGCATGACAGAATCACCAAGAGAAACTCCGGTTATTCTACCACCACCACCGCCACTCTCAGTTCATACCGAAGTACCACCGCCATATGAACAGTTGAACCAACCCAAACCCATGCCTGATCCGGTCGGCAATTGGTTACAACAGGACCTGACCAATCAAGCCCCTCCACAGATGCAACCGGTCCATGAACCATACCACGATCCGTATTATGACCCAATGAGAAGGCCCATGAGTATCCAAGGGGAGGGCCCCACGCCAATAGAAACTCACACCGGGGATAGAGACTTGTCTGAGCTTAAGGCAGTTGAAAGCACTTACCCAAAAAGTAGCTGAGAGTTCGAACGATTTAACCCAGATGCAAAGCTACAACTTATACCCTGAGGCTCGTTATCCCGTGGGTTTTAAGATGCCCTCCATCCCAAAATTTACAGGCACTACACCACCAGAACTCCATCTGAAATCTTATGTCCGTTCAATGAGAATTTATGATCTCGGTGAGGCTGAATTAGCCAATTCCTTTCACCTCACTTTGGCAGGACCAGCCCAGAGTTGGTTTTTGAACCTTGAAAAGCATCGTGTTAGATCATGGTCCGCCATTGTCCAAGAGTTTGTGTCACAGTACAAAACTAATGAGGAACTTAAAGTTACAAGGAAACATCTAGAGATGGCTAAGCAGAAGGAGAATGAGAGTATTAGTGAGTTTGTAACAAGATGGAGGGAACTGGCCGCCCAAATGGTGGAGCGCCTAGATGAAGAGGAACAACTCGGAATGATTGTGAAGAATTTGAAACCAGATATTCGGACCCAAATGGGACACCAGTTCTTTGGCAGGTTCAAAGCCTACTCCACGTAGGCAACGAAATTGAGGAGGAATTAGCCAAACAGGCTGAAATCAAAAAATCCGCTTCACAGTACAAGAAGACTTCCACGTCTGCCATCAATCAAGTTACGTCTTCTGGGTCCTACGGTCGGGGTATTCCGGCAACCCCTTTGGTCAAAACTCTGTGAAAAACATTGGGGATTTGGGATATCGTAACAACAA
This sequence comes from Lonicera japonica, assembly GCA_021464415.1. Taxonomy (NCBI): domain Eukaryota; kingdom Viridiplantae; phylum Streptophyta; class Magnoliopsida; order Dipsacales; family Caprifoliaceae; genus Lonicera; species Lonicera japonica. The sequence goes on along the minus strand of JAKCWG010000840.1, from coordinate 6,768 downwards.
CAACAGTAATCTCAGGACATTTGATCAGAATCGCTCACGAGATAGACATTTTTCGCAATTACCGGGACCATTGGGAAAGGTTTTCGAACAACTGAAAGAAGCCGGGATTATGTATCCCATGAATCCAAGGCCATTACCACAACAGATACCACCTCATTGAACATGAATGAACATTGCGAATATCACCAAGGCTTCGGACACACTACCGATAGTTGTATGGCCCTGCGGCATGCTATCCAGAACTTAATTGATAACAAAAAGATTCCTGACCCGTCAGCCCGAATGTTGCAAGGAATCCCCTCCCCAATCACCGGATAAATGCTATCGAGGAGGATTCAGATTTACCAGATCCTGTACTCTTGATTAAACCCGCCGGGAATACAGAAAATGTTGAAGTTTGGAAATTCAGCTGTCCAAAGCCTTCCCCACAGTCATTCAATATACTCCACCGAGGTCCCAGAAATCCGTTGAAGAAGTCGAGGATGAAACATTGTTGGGTTATCCGTTGATGAAACATGCACCATGCAGTCACAAGAGATGGTTAGCCCAAAAGTTATGGGCTGGATGAAACAAATGCAGTTCATACCAGGTTTTGGGCTCGGTAAACAGAATCAAGGGATCGCCCACTTTCCACAGTTTAAAGGCAACCCGAGGCGACAAGGGCTCGGGTATAACCAAGGAAAAACAATAAAAAAGAACACCCATCCAAGAAAGAATTGCTCACAGATAAACATGATCACCTTCAACTGGAATACAGTTTCGCAAGTCAATGAGGGGCCACCTTCAACTCCAGTTGAAACACCTGAAGGGGCAAGTGATCCGTCGCGACATGGGTCCAACAATTGACCCGTTCTGGGAGAGTGTACCAACCGCCAAATACCAAGCAACCTATTGATGTCGCTCTTCCCAACGAACCTGCAAAAAACCCGGAAGAAGGGCGTGTTGTTGAACAATTAAAGAAAACACAAGCCCAAATTTCAATCTGGGGACTCCTGGTAGCATCCAAGCCACATCGTATGGCACTAATGAGAATGTTAGATGAATCGGTTGTTCCTCTTAAAGCCACCCCAAATGAGTTAACAGCGATGATCGCTTCAATGGGGGTACAAAAACAAGTTCTTGGTTTTCTGATGAAGATTTATCACCACTGGGTCGGGATCATAACCAAGCTCTACATATCACCGTTGTTGCTTATGGAATGTCTATACCGTATGTGCTTGTCGATAACGGTTCTACAATTAACGTATGCCCGTTGAAAACTGCTGTTCGTTTGGGTATTGATTTAACTATGCCATGGAAGAATCACCAGTCACAGTACGAGCATACGACAATACCAAACGGGAGGTATTAGGTTCCGTCATGCTGAGTATGCAAATAGGACCGGCTTCATTTACCACTGAGTTTCAAGTCATAGATATCCCTTCAAGCTTTAATTTGTTGTTGGGACGAGTTTGGTTGCATGAGGTTGGCGCACTGCCTTCTTCCCTTCATCAAAAAATGAAAATACCCTTCAACGGGGATATCATCATCATCAAGGGAGATCCTGAAAGGACAATAGTCCCAAAAAACTCGCCAGTATTGGGAATCGGAAGCCAAGATGTCCAACTCGGGGGATTTTCGTATGAGCCAAAGGTGCAAACTCTTACCATGCAGACTGTGAATTATCTGCCCCCTGATGATATGTCGACCATGAATACGCAAGTAATAAAGATGATGAGGAAAATGGAATTTTTACCGGGATTGGTTTGGGAAAATATCAAGCCGGCATTGCCCAAATGATCGAACCATTCCAACAACCGAGTCCTCTTGCCGGGTTGGGATATGTGGGAGATTTTAGCCGAATGAAAAGTGCCGTATCTGCCGATAGTTCGTTAAACGGATGGTTCATAAAAGAGGGTGAAGACTTTCCTTACTGCGGGTTTCAGGAACCATGGGTAAATGAAGAAGGGAAAAGACAACCGGGATTAGAAATTTTCTATGAAGAAGACTTATATATCAGTGAAGGATTTACTCACACCTTCTCATCTCGGTTAAAGATTACCCGGCCACCTGTCGAGCCACTGGAAGAGGAAGATATGCTGGGTAATATGTTTGAGGTCATGGCAATTGAGGAAGATTACCTTGGGGATCCTGTGCATCTTATACGCCCTATCGAAGGAAAGAAGAAGCAGAGAGAGAGAAATATTGATAGAAATGTACGAAATTTAGAATGTATGCTATCTGTGCAAAGTGATGTTTCTATCAATAAAATTGCCAATCTTTTCCCTTACTTTGATTCTTGTGATGTTGAAATTATGAATGAAAATTTGAATGATGAGCAGCGAATACAACCCATTGAAGGAGACACGGTCACAATAAATTTGGGAACAACCGATGATATAAAAGAAATAAAAATTGGGGCCGAATTAAGCCATGATGAAAAAACAGACTTAGAAAATTTGTTGAAAGAGTTTGTTAATGTTTTCGCTTGGTCATATGCTGATATGCCGGGTTTAGATGCCACTATTGTGATGCATGAAATACACACTAAACCCGAATGCAAACCTGTCAAGCAAAAGTTAAGAAAACTAGTACCTGAGTGGTCACTCAAGGTAAAGGAAGAAGTCACAAAGCAATTGGATGTCGGATTCATACGGGTTGTCGAATACCCTACTTGGTTGGCCAATATAGTACCGTACCAAAAGCCAATGGCAAAGTACGGGTTTGTGTTGATTATCGCAATTTAAATGCTGCATGTCCAAAAGATGATTTTCCACTGCCAAACATTGATCTCATTGTCGACAACACTGCAAATCATGCTTTAAAATCATTCGTCGATGGGTTCGCCGGGTATAATCAAATCAAAATGCATCCTGATCATCAGGAAAAGACGGCCTTTATCACACCATGGGGTACTTATTGTTACACCGTCATGCCATTTGGGTTGAAAAATGCCGGGGCCACATATCAGAGAGCCGCAACTACTCTATTTCATGATCTGATTCATAAGGAAGTAGAAGTGTATGTCGACGACATGATCATCAAATCATTAGACCGGGCAAGTCATGTGGAAACTCTTCGTATCTTCTTTGAACGGCTTATGCAATTCCAGATGCGTTTGAATCCTCAAAAATGTGTATTCGGGGTCACCAAAGGCAAGATGCTGGGGTATATAGTCAGCAGAAAGGGAATCGAGGTTGATCCGGCAAAGGTTAAGGCTATTCAAGAAATGCCAATCCCTAAAACTGAAAGGGAAATTCGGGGTTTCCTCGGGAGGTTACAATTCATCAGCAGATTTATTTCACAATTGACTCGAACATGTGAACCAATTTTTAAGCTACTCCAAAAAAGTTCAATGGGCAGTGGAATGAGCAATGCCAGGAAGCGTTCGATAAGATCAAGCAATATTTATCTAATCCGCCAGTCTTAGCACCTCCCCAAGTAGGCATTCCATTGATACTATACATGTCGGTCAATGACTCCTCAGTTGGAGCAATGTTGGCACAGCATTTGTTGAAAACAAGAACTGAGCAGGCAATATATTACCTCAGTAAAAAGCTTTCTCCGGGAGAACAAAATTATACAGCTTTAGAGAAATCATGCGCTGCGTTAGTTTGGGCTACCCAGAAGTTGCGACATTATATGTTGGTATTTTCCGTGATCTTGATCTCTCGTCTAGATCCCTTGCGGTACTTGTTCGAAAAGCCGATGTTGACTAATCGAATGGCTAAATGGATGTTCCTGCTTTCAGAATTCGACATTTCTTATGTCACTCAAAAGGCCGTCAAAGGGCAAGTCATAGCAGATCACTTAGCAGGCAATCCAATCATTGATGCCGAGCTACAGGATTTCGAATTTCCCGATGAAAGTATCATGGAGATTACCAAAGACGATGAATGGAAAATGTATTTTGATGGGGCTTGTAATCGGAATGGGAATGGAATTGGGATCCTGTTAATTTCGCCAGACCAGACACATGCACCTATGTCTTTTCGATTAGAATTTCCCTGTACCAACAATATCGCCGAATACGAAGCTTGTATTGTCGGGTTAGAAATTGCTTTGCAGAAAGGGTTCGTAAAATTCAGGTGTTTGGGGATTCCGCTCTCATTATTCATCAGATCTTGAAAAAATGGAAGATCAAAGAGGAAAAACTTGTGCCCTTCTTAACCCAACTCGAAGAAACTTCTGAGAAATTTGACTGCATTGAATTCTTCTACATCCCGAGAACACAGAACAATTTTGCTGATGCCTTAGCTACTCTGGCCTCGATGATTGAAATTCCGGGGAGAAAGAAGAAATTCAGATTCAGATTCAAAGGCGAATAAATCCGATTTTGCCTATCACTCGATGTTGAACGTGGAAATGAGATCGATCAGAAGGTTTGGTACTACGATATCTGGCAATTACTCAAGCATAATGAATACCCATCACATGCTGACAAAACCACTCGGGTCACGCTTCGCCGCCTAGCATCCCGGTTTATCATTTGTGCCCCGAAAACTATACCGAAGAAATGATGACGGTATACACCTTCAATGCCTCGATGAAGAAAAATCCGAGCAATGATGGAACAAATCCACAGTGGAGAGTGTGGCCCACATATGAGCGGTCATACATTGGCACGAAAGATAGTTCGTCAAGGGTATTACTGGTTAACGATGCAAAAAGATTGTTTTGAATACGTCAAAGGGTGTCACCAATGTCAAATATACGCCAAGGCACAGAGGCTCCCTCCAAAAGAATATATACCCTATGACATCTCCTTGGCCGTTTTCCATCTGGGGTATTGACATAATCGGTAAGATCTCGCCAAAAGGAAGTAATGGGCATGAATACATCCTAGTAGCTATCGACTATTTCACCAAATGGGTTGAGGCCGAGTCTTACAAGGATTTGAATGCCCGAAAAGTGGCACGATTCATCCGACACAACATCATATGCCGATACGGGGTACCGCATGAGATAATATCCGATAATGGTACGCATTTTGAGGGTGAAGCCAACAAAATCATGGAAGAATACGGAATCAGACGCCACAAATCCTCACCATACCGCCCACAAACTAATGGGGCCGTGGAGGCTGCTAATAAGAATTTGAAGAATATCATTAGCAAAATGGTTAAATCCGGTAGAGATTGGCCCGAAAAGCTCCCGTACGCACTTTGGGGATATCGAACTACTGAGAGGGTTTCTACGGGATCAACGCCTTTTTCACTTACATATGGCATGGAAGCGGTTTTACCAGTGGAAATGGAAATACCTTCTTTACGGGTTATCCTGGAAAATCAAGTTACTGAGAGTGATTGGGTAAAGGCTCGGTATGAAAGTTGGCAATGATGAGAAAACGATTGAGGGCTTCATATCAACATCAAGGGTATCAAAACGTATTGCCAAAGCCTTTAATAGAAAAATAGACAGAAGCATCATAGTTGGAGACCTAGTCCTCAAAGAAATTCGTGAACCAGCCCGAGACCCAAGAGGAAAATTCTCGCCAAAGTGGACAGGCCCTTATATTGTTACTAAAATCCTATCCGGGGGTGCCGTTCTCCTTACCGACATTGATGGCCAAGAGTTAAACTTACCAGTCAACCTCGACCGATTGAAAAAATACTATCAGTAAAAATTTGTATCCATGAACTACGAAGACCTGAGCCCCGAAAAAAAAAAAAAAAAAAAAAAAAAAGGAACGGGAAACGTAGGCAACCTGAATATCAGGCCCTGATATCAGGCCCGTCTATCATCATGCAATAATATTCATTTCTTGATGGAAGCAAGAAGAAAGGCAGAAAGAGATTTTCCATACATCAAAAAGTTTTTCGTACAAGATAACCTACATCAGTTCTTACATACTTTCCCTATATATTTTACCTACCTAATACCAGAAAGCTTTCATAAAGAAGCTGCCTACCACACCTAACCTAACCATCATCAGCAGAATATAAGACCCTCTCTCGATCCATGGTCTGATACGAAGCAAGCACTGTCTCATCAGTCACCGGTGAATCTGCAAACCGAAACCACCTCATCATCATAGGCTCATGCTCAATGGTCTGCCGAACTCGACGCCAAATATGCAGCACGATATCAGAACGGGTCACCTGGGTAATGCCAACCTCTCCTCCATGAAATCGCCGCACAAAGCGGGTAGACCAAAGACCTCGTAGGGTCGTCTCTAGTCTCGGGGTTAATAGGAAGAAGCATCGAAGAAAAGTCTCTCAGCGGAAGGGTATACTCAGGGGAACACCGAACTGCCTCGTCAGCCGTCCGGGGATGTAGAATGTTGTCTCTCTCAAACCACGAAACCGAAGATAGTTCTGCCCACCCATACTCATGATCATGGTCCTCATACGCCACCATGGAACCTCCCAACGAATCGAAGAAGAGGACTCAGAAAAACGAACATCCCAATCATATGATGACAGACGAATGAATCTGGGCGTAATCAGGACGCTGGAAGAAGTGCCGAGAATCCCAGGGAAGCCGAGTCTCCAGATACCGAAAACCTCTCAGTAACCCACATGTACAGTAGATATGGGCTACCTCGAAAATGACTAAGTCGAGACTGAACCACGGCATCCAAACCATTCAGTGTCTCCGCATTAAGATGGGAGTCACCAAATGGCCGCGTCTAGCCTCAGATACAACTGGGATAAATCAGAGGGTCTACCAGAATAGCATCATCGGTAACCAAGAGCATCTGAGGAAAAAGCAAAAAAATCATACAGCAGAAGTCCGACATGCCAATAATAAGCGCCGGGTCGTCGCCTTGATGACGGGAAAAAGTCT